>VFXL01000139.1:0-40001 GCA_009761765.1 Phenacoccus solenopsis | reverse complement strand
GTGTGTAGATTTGATTGGTGTCAAAATATGAGCCCCTTGAATTTAAGTTGAAATCGATTGTAAATGGATCCCAAATAGCGTATGTCCAAAATTGAGTCAAGCTTGAGAAGCTTTAAGCAACTGAAAAGTATGAACTTTTCCAATTTTGGAGGACAAAAAATTCTACATATTTCAGATTAAACTTCTCGGTGTTTTTAGTACGGATAAGGGGTGATGAATATGGGCTATAAGTTTGAGAAGTTCACTTGACAATATTACCTCCAAATATAATCAAGCCCCGATTAAAAAGTGAGCTCCAGTGATGCGGCATGGCTGCTCACTTTTTTTTCATTTTCAAATAATCTAAGACAGTAGGAAGAGGTTCTCTGATTCAGATATTGAAGTTATATAGAAATGGAATTCACACCTCAATTTTTTTTTTGGTCAAGTAGGTGTATCAAAATGAAATATATAATAAAATTTTGATTTTTCTGAAAAGAATTCTATATGAAGTTATCGAAAAAAATATAACAAATCAGCTACCTAAACAACCCAACAACAATAGAAAACCTGTTTAAATTCCTTAAAGCTACCAACCTCCTATCCAAAATCTAAACACCGCCTCTGGCCTTCGTTGCAGAATACGGCAAGTTAATGGAAAAAAGTAAAGTAAATTCTTTAAAATTGTATAGCATGGCAGTTTTCCCAAAATTATAATTCTATACATTTTAGCAAATTTTGAGGAAATACCTCTCTCCCCTCAGGGAATAAATGGGCATTTTAGAACAATTGCAGCTTTTATTTCAGGATTTATAGCGTAAATTATGTCAAGAAAAACAGCTAATAGTGAGTAATTTTTGAGACTTTGGAAAAGCATAAATACAAATGGGAAAACTTCAAGCTCCGCTCGACATGTGTTAATATTATTCTTAAGTTATGAAATTTTTAAAGGTTTATTTTGAGTCCAAAATGAATAACTTGAGGGGGAGTGAGCATGAAAATTCGACATCTTGAAATATGGTGCTACCTTAAGGGACAGTATAAATGTGTATTCGCTTTATGTATTTAAAACTTAATATTTAATTTTTGCTTGTTTTTCTCCCTGGTTGTTAATTTTTTCCGGCAAAGTGAGCACGTGCTCTCGCAAATAATAACAGTTTTTAATTTTAAAGCTTTCGACACAAAAAAACTTTATTTTTAAATATCGATACATAACGCGTTTTCGGCAAACAGACCTTTTCAGTGCAATAATACAGTATCGATATTTAAAAATAAAGTGTTTTTGTGTCAAAAGTTTTTAAAATTAAATACGTAAAACAACACTGAAGAAAAACTTTTTTTCTTGAAAATAACAATTTTATGTGAATTTTAGCCATTCAAGAAGATTCGTTTTTTTTTTGCATCTAATTTTTTTATTCATAAGCTTGATTTTTCTACAATTTCTTCTTGTTTTTTTTTTTTCGAAAAATGATGATTTTTAGCATTAACCTCAAGGTTTGACATTTTTCTCGAATCTCATTTTATTTTTAGTTTTCTTAGAGATTACCTCAAAATTTGAAATATCCTGAATTTTGCTTCTCTTTTTCCTTTAGATTCAGCTTAAAGTTCGCGTTTTTTTTTTCGAATCTCAATTTATTTTTAGTTTTTCAAAGATTACCTTCAAGTTTAAAGACTTTCTGATTTTTTTTTCCATGAAGTCAGCTGGAAGTTCAAAATTTTTCTCGAATCTTGTTTTATTTTTATATTTAAAGTGCTTATTTTGTCAAAGTGTCTTAACAACATAAATAATTTTTACAAAATGATTTAAAATTTATTTTAAAGTATTTTACAGTTGGTAAACGGACTCTTGTTTCACACGATTATTTTCTCGTTGCTAACTGGAAGAGTTATCTTTAAGTAATTTAAGGTAGTGCAAAATAGACCTGTTTTTGATTTCATAACAAACACTTAATTTGATTTTATTTCAAAACGTCTTGCTGCCTAAAGTATAACGTATTCGTGATTCAATACCGAATATAAGGAACGGAAAGATGAGATCCGCGTTGTTGCCGAATGCGCGGATCTCATCTGTTTCGAAACGTAACACTTAGATATACTCTGGTAGAGCGCTCTCTGCAAAACAAACGTCGAACTGACTTCGTATATGTTGGCCGAAAAAGTGGAAAGATGAGATCCGGGCAAAAATTGGGCAATGCATTCCTGATGGTATCCTGATGTCAAAAAACTCGATATACACGCTAAGAAAGGTGAGATCCGATCGGATCTCACCTTTCCAAAACGGAGCTCACCTTTCCACGAAATGTATATTTTGGATCTCACCTTTCGGAAATATAAATCTATATATATATATATAGATTTATCTATGGATAAAGTGGCATCATTTTTCGTCGTCTACAGGTAAAGTGGCATCTTTTTTACAAAGTGGCATCTTTTTTTTGATGCCACTTTACCATCACATTGCTCATCGATTCAGCTTGTGTCATGACGTCACTGGTGTGGTTATTTGGGTGATGCCACTTTACCACTAATATTCTATTTTTCATACAAAAAAATTTTTTTCGGTCTACGGTCGTAGTAGCCTCATTTTTTTGATGTTTACAGGTAAAGTGGCATCATTTTAAAAATTTGTTTCAAGAAAACCTATGAATTATACATTCCGTTCGCCATTGTGGTGTCGTTAACGTGACATTAGATGCACTTCTGAGGAATGTGCAAATGATGCCACTTTGACCATAGATCACTATATATATATATATAGATTTATATTTCCGAAAGGTGAGATCCAAAATATACATTTCGTGGAAAGGTGAGCTCCGTTTTGGAAAGGTGAGATCCGAAATCGGATCTCACCTTTCTTAGCGTGTATATCGAGTTTTTTGACATCAGGATACCATCAGGAATGCATTGCCCAATTTTTGCCCGGATCTCATCTTTCCACTTTTTCGGCCAACATATACGAAGTCAGTTCGACGTTTGTTTTGCAGAGAGCGCTCTACCAGAGTATATCTAAGTGTTACGTTTCGAAACAGATGAGATCCGCGCATTCGGCAACAACGCGGATCTCATCTTTCCGTTCCTTATATTCGGTATTGAATCACGAATACGTTATACTTTAGGCAGCAAGACGTTTTGAAATAAAATCAAATTAAGTGTTTGTTATGAAATCAAAAACAGGTCTATTTTGCACTACCTTAAATTACTTAAAGATAACTCTTCCAGTTAGCAACGAGAAAATAATCGTGTGAAACAAGAGTCCGTTTACCAACTGTAAAATACTTTAAAATAAATTTTAAATCATTTTGTAAAAATTATTTATGTTGTTAAGACACTTTGACAAAATAAGCACTTTAAATATAAAAATAAAACAAGATTCGAGAAAAATTTTGAACTTCCAGCTGACTTCATGGAAAAAAAAATCAGAAAGTCTTTAAACTTGAAGGTAATCTTTGAAAAACTAAAAATAAATTGAGATTCGAAAAAAAAAACGCGAACTTTAAGCTGAATCTAAAGGAAAAAGAGAAGCAAAATTCAGGATATTTCAAATTTTGAGGTAATCTCTAAGAAAACTAAAAATAAAATGAGATTCGAGAAAAATGTCAAACCTTGAGGTTAATGCTAAAAATCATCATTTTTCGAAAAAAAAAAACAAGAAGAAATTGTAGAAAAATCAAGCTTATGAATAAAAAAATTAGATGCAAAAAAAAAACGAATCTTCTTGAATGGCTAAAATTCACATAAAATTGTTATTTTCAAGAAAAAAAGTTTTTCTTCAGTGTTGTTTTACGTATTTAATTTTAAAAACTTTTGACACAAAAACACTTTATTTTTAAATATCGATACTGTATTATTGCACTGAAAAGGTCTGTTTGCCGAAAACGCGTTATGTATCGATATTTAAAAATAAAGTTTTTTTGTGTCGAAAGCTTTAAAATTAAAAACTGTTATTATTTGCGAGAGCACGTGCTCACTTTGCCGGAAAAAATTAACAACCAGGGAGAAAAACAAGAAAAAAATTAAATATCAAGTTTTAAATACATAAAGCGAATACACATTTATACTGTCCCTTAAGGTAGCACCATATTTCAAGATGTCGAATTTTCATGCTCACTCCCCCTCAAGTTATTCATTTTGGACTCAAAATAAACCTTTAAAAATTTCATAACTTAAGAATAATATTAACACGTGTCGAGCGGAGCTTGAAGTTTTCCCATTTGTATTTATGCTTTTCTAAAGTCTCAAAAATTACTCACTATTAGCTGTTTTTCTTGACATAATTTACGCTATAAATCCTGAAATAAAAGCTGCAATTGTTCTAAAATGCCCATTTATTCCCTGAGGGGAGAGAGGTATTTCCTCAAAATTTGCAAAAATGTATAGAATTATAATTCTGGGAAAACTGCCATGCTATACAAATTTTAAAGAATTTACTTTACGAACAAAGTTTAACTTTTGTGTTTTATTTTTTAATTATTTTATTTTAAAAACTTTACTTTACTTTTTTCCATTAACTTGCCGTATTCTGCAACGAAGGCCAGAGGCGGTGTTTAGATTTTGGATAGGAGGTTGGTAGCTTTAAGGAATTTAAACAGGTTTTCTATTGTTGTTGGGTTGTTTAGGTAGCTGATTTGTTATATTTTTTTCGATAACTTCATAGAATTCTTTTCAGAAAAATCAAAATTTTATTATATATTTCATTTTGATACACCTACTTGACCAAAAAAAAAAATTGAGGTGTGAATTCCATTTCTATATAACTTCAATATCTGAATCAGAGAACCTCTTCCTACTGTCTTAGATTATTTGAAAATGAAAAAAAAGTGAGCAGCCATGCCGCATCACTGGAGCTCACTTTTTAATCGGGGCTTGATTATATTTGGAGGTAATATTGTCAAGTGAACTTCTCAAACTTATAGCCCATATTCATCACCCCTTATCCGTACTAAAAACACCGAGAAGTTTAATCTGAAATATGTAGAATTTTTTGTCCTCCAAAATTGGAAAAGTTCATACTTTTCAGTTGCTTAAAGCTTCTCAAGCTTGACTCAATTTTGGACATACGCTATTTGGGATCCATTTACAATCGATTTCAACTTAAATTCAAGGGGCTCATATTTTGACACCAATCAAATCTACACACAAGGATTGACCCTTCTAGGTTAATTTGATGAGGAAATATGCGAGATTCATGAAATATCACATTGTGATTTCCCCTCCAAAAGCCGTTTATTTTCGTTTTTTCGTTTACTCCCACAAAATGTTGAGGACAACCACCCTCCTCATTCCGCTTCAAAATCACATGTGAAATTAGCATACAGCATACTTCTCATCGTTATTAATCATTCAAATTCATATTTTTCAAATCCTCGTTTTTTGAGACTCCTTAAGCTCTATTCAAATTTTGATAATCCGCCATTCTGGATTGATTTTGACCCTAATTCAAAAGGTCATAGTGCCAAACTAACCCCACACACAATATTTGAACTTTTTGGTTGATTTGATGAGGAGATAATATGAGATATTAAAGAAATTTCATAACTCAAAACTTCCTCAAAAAGCTGTTTTTTGCCCTAGATCCCCTCAAAATACTTAAGAGGCTGAAATTTGGATATGTTAAAGTCCGCAACTTACTTTTTCGTCTGAAAAAAAACGAAAATTTTAAGGAATTTGCCCTCTCTCCAGCTCCTCTCAAAATTTGTGAACCATTATTTTGAGGTTATTAAAAAAAATGATATTTGAGAAACTCCATAAAATGGCTCTAACCGTATTTTTAGCAAAATTCATGTAAATCACTTTCTGTGCACTTCTCCACTTTCCTCCCTACGTCTTTCATCAAATCCATGTTTTATACATGTATAGTTTATTCAATTTTACAAAAGTAGGCTGCATCGAAATTCACTTCTCACAATGAACGCATAAAAATTTTTCACATGTTCATCAAAATGCAATAATCGCTCAAAAAATAGAAAAAAAAATAGATATTTAATACGTAAATACTTGCTAGCCTACTGTCCACATGAACATTTGTCTCAAATAAAGTATACTTTATTAGATTTGAATAAAATAAAAAAAATACACGAAATTACATACAATATTTATGGCAACGTTGCTGGATCTCGACTTATCGAAACGTTATCGTCAAAAATGGTTGTATATGTGTATAAGATCTCAGCTTTCCATACTTTACTTACGGATCTCACCTTGTTCAAAACTTCTCAAATAATTTATTTTAAGAATTTGTTACCCCTCTATGGTGGTTATGTATCAGATGCTATAAATAAGCAATTACCCTTCCTATATATTCCATAATTTGTAAATTTTGAGTCGGATCTCAGGTTGCCCAGTTTTTAATCGGATCTCACCTTGATAGATTTACGTATATATATATATATATATATATATACGTAAATCTATCAAGGTGAGATCCGATTAAAAACTGGGCAACCTGAGATCCGACTCAAAATTTACAAATTATGGAATATATAGGAAGGGTAATTGCTTATTTATAGCATCTGATACATAACCACCATAGAGGGGTAACAAATTCTTAAAATAAATTATTTGAGAAGTTTTGAACAAGGTGAGATCCGTAAGTAAAGTATGGAAAGCTGAGATCTTATACACATATACAACCATTTTTGACGATAACGTTTCGATAAGTCGAGATCCAGCAACGTTGCCATAAATATTGTATGGTAATTTCGTGTATTTTTTTTATTTTATTCAAATCTAATAAAGTATACTTTATTTGAGACAAATGTTCATGTGGACAGTAGGCTAGCAAGTATTTACGTATTAAATATCTATTTTTTTTTCTATTTTTTGAGCGATTATTGCATTTTGATGAACATGTGAAAAATTTTTATGCGTTCATTGTGAGAAGTGAATTTCGATGCAGCCTACTTTTGTAAAATTGAATAAACTATACATGTATAAAACATGGATTTGATGAAAGACGTAGGGAGGAAAGTGGAGAAGTGCACAGAAAGTGATTTACATGAATTTTGCTAAAAATACGGTTAGAGCCATTTTATGGAGTTTCTCAAATATCATTTTTTTTAATAACCTCAAAATAATGGTTCACAAATTTTGAGAGGAGCTGGAGAGAGGGCAAATTCCTTAAAATTTTCGTTTTTTTTCAGACGAAAAAGTAAGTTGCGGACTTTAACATATCCAAATTTCAGCCTCTTAAGTATTTTGAGGGGATCTAGGGCAAAAAACAGCTTTTTGAGGAAGTTTTGAGTTATGAAATTTCTTTAATATCTCATATTATCTCCTCATCAAATCAACCAAAAAGTTCAAATATTGTGTGTGGGGTTAGTTTGGCACTATGACCTTTTGAATTAGGGTCAAAATCAATCCAGAATGGCGGATTATCAAAATTTGAATAGAGCTTAAGGAGTCTCAAAAAACGAGGATTTGAAAAATATGAATTTGAATGATTAATAACGATGAGAAGTATGCTGTATGCTAATTTCACATGTGATTTTGAAGCGGAATGAGGAGGGTGGTTGTCCTCAACATTTTGTGGGAGTAAACGAAAAAACGAAAATAAACGGCTTTTGGAGGGGAAATCACAATGTGATATTTCATGAATCTCGCATATTTCCTCATCAAATTAACCTAGAAGGGTCAATCCTTGTGTGTAGATTTGATTGGTGTCAAAATATGAGCCCCTTGAATTTAAGTTGAAATCGATTGTAAATGGATCCCAAATAGCGTATGTCCAAAATTGAGTCAAGCTTGAGAAGCTTTAAGCAACTGAAAAGTATGAACTTTTCCAATTTTGGAGGACAAAAAATTCTACATATTTCAGATTAAACTTCTCGGTGTTTTTAGTACGGATAAGGGGTGATGAATATGGGCTATAAGTTTGAGAAGTTCACTTGACAATATTACCTCCAAATATAATCAAGCCCCGATTAAAAAGTGAGCTCCAGTGATGCGGCATGGCTGCTCACTTTTTTTTCATTTTCAAATAATCTAAGACAGTAGGAAGAGGTTCTCTGATTCAGATATTGAAGTTATATAGAAATGGAATTCACACCTCAATTTTTTTTTTTGGTCAAGTAGGTGTATCAAAATGAAATATATAATAAAATTTTGATTTTTCTGAAAAGAATTCTATATGAAGTTATCGAAAAAAATATAACAAATCAGCTACCTAAACAACCCAACAACAATAGAAAACCTGTTTAAATTCCTTAAAGCTACCAACCTCCTATCCAAAATCTAAACACCGCCTCTGGCCTTCGTTGCAGAATACGGCAAGTTAATGGAAAAAAGTAAAGTAAAGTTTTTAAAATAAAATAATTAAAAAATAAAACACAAAAGTTAAACTTTGTTCGTAAAGTAAATTCTTTAAAATTTGTATAGCATGGCAGTTTTCCCAGAATTATAATTCTATACATTTTTGCAAATTTTGAGGAAATACCTCTCTCCCCTCAGGGAATAAATGGGCATTTTAGAACAATTGCAGCTTTTATTTCAGGATTTATAGCGTAAATTATGTCAAGAAAAACAGCTAATAGTGAGTAATTTTTGAGACTTTAGAAAAGCATAAATACAAATGGGAAAACTTCAAGCTCCGCTCGACACGTGTTAATATTATTCTTAAGTTATGAAATTTTTAAAGGTTTATTTTGAGTCCAAAATGAATAACTTGAGGGGGAGTGAGCATGAAAATTCGACATCTTGAAATATGGTGCTACCTTAAGGGACAGTATAAATGTGTATTCGCTTTATGTATTTAAAACTTGATATTTAATTTTTTTCTTGTTTTTCTCCCTGGTTGTTAATTTTTTCCGGCAAAGTGAGCACGTGCTCTCGCAAATAATAACAGTTTTTAATTTTAAAGCTTTCGACACAAAAAAACTTTATTTTTAAATATCGATACATAACGCGTTTTCGGCAAACAGACCTTTTCAGTGCAATAATACAGTATCGATATTTAAAAATAAAGTGTTTTTGTGTCAAAAGTTTTTAAAATTAAATACGTAAAACAACACTGAAGAAAAACTTTTTTTCTTGAAAATAACAATTTTATGTGAATTTTAGCCATTCAAGAAGATTCGTTTTTTTTTTGCATCTAATTTTTTTATTCATAAGCTTGATTTTTCTACAATTTCTTCTTGTTTTTTTTTTTCGAAAAATGATGATTTTTAGCATTAACCTCAAGGTTTGACATTTTTCTCGAATCTCATTTTATTTTTAGTTTTCTTAGAGATTACCTCAAAATTTGAAATATCCTGAATTTTGCTTCTCTTTTTCCTTTAGATTCAGCTTAAAGTTCGCGTTTTTTTTTTCGAATCTCAATTTATTTTTAGTTTTTCAAAGATTACCTTCAAGTTTAAAGACTTTCTGATTTTTTTTTCCATGAAGTCAGCTGGAAGTTCAAAATTTTTCTCGAATCTTGTTTTATTTTTATATTTAAAGTGCTTATTTTGTCAAAGTGTCTTAACAACATAAATAATTTTTACAAAATGATTTAAAATTTATTTTAAAGTATTTTACAGTTGGTAAACGGACTCTTGTTTCACACGATTATTTTCTCGTTGCTAACTGGAAGAGTTATCTTTAAGTAATTTAAGGTAGTGCAAAATAGACCTGTTTTTGATTTCATAACAAACACTTAATTTGATTTTATTTCAAAACGTCTTGCTGCCTAAAGTATAACGTATTCGTGATTCAATACCGAATATAAGGAACGGAAAGATGAGATCCGCGTTGTTGCCGAATGCGCGGATCTCATCTGTTTCGAAACGTAACACTTAGATATACTCTGGTAGAGCGCTCTCTGCAAAACAAACGTCGAACTGACTTCGTATATGTTGGCCGAAAAAGTGGAAAGATGAGATCCGGGCAAAAATTGGGCAATGCATTCCTGATGGTATCCTGATGTCAAAAAACTCGATATACACGCTAAGAAAGGTGAGATCCGATTTCGGATCTCACCTTTCCAAAACGGAGCTCACCTTTCCACGAAATGTATATTTTGGATCTCACCTTTCGGAAATATAAATCTATATATATATATATATACGTAAATCTATCAAGGTGAGATCCGATTAAAAACTGGGCAACCTGAGATCCGACTCAAAATTTACAAATTATGGAATATATAGGAAGGGTAATTGCTTATTTATAGCATCTGATACATAACCACCATAGAGGGGTAACAAATTCTTAAAATAAATTATTTGAGAAGTTTTGAACAAGGTGAGATCCGTAAGTAAAGTATGGAAAGCTGAGATCTTATACACATATACAACCATTTTTGACGATAACGTTTCGATAAGTCGAGATCCAGCAACGTTGCCATAAATATTGTATGGTAATTTCGTGTATTTTTTTTATTTTATTCAAATCTAATAAAGTATACTTTATTTGAGACAAATGTTCATGTGGACAGTAGGCTAGCAAGTATTTACGTATTAAATATCTATTTTTTTTTCTATTTTTTGAGCGATTATTGCATTTTGATGAACATGTGAAAAATTTTTATGCGTTCATTGTGAGAAGTGAATTTCGATGCAGCCTACTTTTGTAAAATTGAATAAACTATACATGTATAAAACATGGATTTGATGAAAGACGTAGGGAGGAAAGTGGAGAAGTGCACAGAAAGTGATTTACATGAATTTTGCTAAAAATACGGTTAGAGCCATTTTATGGAGTTTCTCAAATATCATTTTTTTTAATAACCTCAAAATAATGGTTCACAAATTTTGAGAGGAGCTGGAGAGAGGGCAAATTCCTTAAAATTTTCGTTTTTTTTCAGACGAAAAAGTAAGTTGCGGACTTTAACATATCCAAATTTCAGCCTCTTAAGTATTTTGAGGGGATCTAGGGCAAAAAACAGCTTTTTGAGGAAGTTTTGAGTTATGAAATTTCTTTAATATCTCATATTATCTCCTCATCAAATCAACCAAAAAGTTCAAATATTGTGTGTGGGGTTAGTTTGGCACTATGACCTTTTGAATTAGGGTCAAAATCAATCCAGAATGGCGGATTATCAAAATTTGAATAGAGCTTAAGGAGTCTCAAAAAACGAGGATTTGAAAAATATGAATTTGAATGATTAATAACGATGAGAAGTATGCTGTATGCTAATTTCACATGTGATTTTGAAGCGGAATGAGGAGGGTGGTTGTCCTCAACATTTTGTGGGAGTAAACGAAAAAACGAAAATAAACGGCTTTTGGAGGGGAAATCACAATGTGATATTTCATGAATCTCGCATATTTCCTCATCAAATTAACCTAGAAGGGTCAATCCTTGTGTGTAGATTTGATTGGTGTCAAAATATGAGCCCCTTGAATTTAAGTTGAAATCGATTGTAAATGGATCCCAAATAGCGTATGTCCAAAATTGAGTCAAGCTTGAGAAGCTTTAAGCAACTGAAAAGTATGAACTTTTCCAATTTTGGAGGACAAAAAATTCTACATATTTCAGATTAAACTTCTCGGTGTTTTTAGTACGGATAAGGGGTGATGAATATGGGCTATAAGTTTGAGAAGTTCACTTGACAATATTACCTCCAAATATAATCAAGCCCCGATTAAAAAGTGAGCTCCAGTGATGCGGCATGGCTGCTCACTTTTTTTTCATTTTCAAATAATCTAAGACAGTAGGAAGAGGTTCTCTGATTCAGATATTGAAGTTATATAGAAATGGAATTCACACCTCAATTTTTTTTTTTGGTCAAGTAGGTGTATCAAAATGAAATATATAATAAAATTTTGATTTTTCTGAAAAGAATTCTATATGAAGTTATCGAAAAAAATATAACAAATCAGCTACCTAAACAACCCAACAACAATAGAAAACCTGTTTAAATTCCTTAAAGCTACCAACCTCCTATCCAAAATCTAAACACCGCCTCTGGCCTTCGTTGCAGAATACGGCAAGTTAATGGAAAAAAGTAAAGTAAAGTTTTTAAAATAAAATAATTAAAAAATAAAACACAAAAGTTAAACTTTGTTCGTAAAGTAAATTCTTTAAAATTTGTATAGCATGGCAGTTTTCCCAGAATTATAATTCTATACATTTTTGCAAATTTTGAGGAAATACCTCTCTCCCCTCAGGGAATAAATGGGCATTTTAGAACAATTGCAGCTTTTATTTCAGGATTTATAGCGTAAATTATGTCAAGAAAAACAGCTAATAGTGAGTAATTTTTGAGACTTTAGAAAAGCATAAATACAAATGGGAAAACTTCAAGCTCCGCTCGACACGTGTTAATATTATTCTTAAGTTATGAAATTTTTAAAGGTTTATTTTGAGTCCAAAATGAATAACTTGAGGGGGAGTGAGCATGAAAATTCGACATCTTGAAATATGGTGCTACCTTAAGGGACAGTATAAATGTGTATTCGCTTTATGTATTTAAAACTTGATATTTAATTTTTTTCTTGTTTTTCTCCCTGGTTGTTAATTTTTTCCGGCAAAGTGAGCACGTGCTCTCGCAAATAATAACAGTTTTTAATTTTAAAGCTTTCGACACAAAAAAACTTTATTTTTAAATATCGATACATAACGCGTTTTCGGCAAACAGACCTTTTCAGTGCAATAATACAGTATCGATATTTAAAAATAAAGTGTTTTTGTGTCAAAAGTTTTTAAAATTAAATACGTAAAACAACACTGAAGAAAAACTTTTTTTCTTGAAAATAACAATTTTATGTGAATTTTAGCCATTCAAGAAGATTCGTTTTTTTTTTGCATCTAATTTTTTTATTCATAAGCTTGATTTTTCTACAATTTCTTCTTTTTTTTTTTTTCGAAAAATGATGATTTTTAGCATTAACCTCAAGGTTTGACATTTTTCTCGAATCTCATTTTATTTTTAGTTTTCTTAGAGATTACCTCAAAATTTGAAATATCCTGAATTTTGCTTCTCTTTTTCCTTTAGATTCAGCTTAAAGTTCGCGTTTTTTTTTTCGAATCTCAATTTATTTTTAGTTTTTCAAAGATTACCTTCAAGTTTAAAGACTTTCTGATTTTTTTTTCCATGAAGTCAGCTGGAAGTTCAAAATTTTTCTCGAATCTTGTTTTATTTTTATATTTAAAGTGCTTATTTTGTCAAAGTGTCTTAACAACATAAATAATTTTTACAAAATGATTTAAAATTTATTTTAAAGTATTTTACAGTTGGTAAACGGACTCTTGTTTCACACGATTATTTTCTCGTTGCTAACTGGAAGAGTTATCTTTAAGTAATTTAAGGTAGTGCAAAATAGACCTGTTTTTGATTTCATAACAAACACTTAATTTGATTTTATTTCAAAACGTCTTGCTGCCTAAAGTATAACGTATTCGTGATTCAATACCGAATATAAGGAACGGAAAGATGAGATCCGCGTTGTTGCCGAATGCACGGATCTCATCTGTTTCGAAACGTAACACTTAGATATACTCCGGTAGAGCGCTCTCTGCAAAATAAACCTCGAACTGACTTCGTATATGTTGGCCGAAAAAGTGGAAAGATGAGATCCGGGCGAAAATTGGGCAATGCATTCCTGATGGTATCCTGATGTCAAAAAACTCGATATACACGCTAAGAAAGGTGAGATCCGAAATCGGATCTCACCTTTCCAAAACGGAGCTCACCTTTCCACGAAATGTATATTTTGGATCTCACCTTTCGGAAATATAAATCTATATATATATATATATGGCAACAGTACCTTGGCGTCACCTTTTATATAAGCGCTGATCGTCTCCGTCACCGAAATCGGAGGCAAACGCGTCAACCCGGTGACGAAAACGTATCCCTGTGTATACCAAGTTTAAAATCCGTTTCACACCCTAAGGAGTCGAATGGCAAATTTTTGTATGGTGACGAAAAAGTCATGTATACACCTACGATATACAGATTTCAAAATGGTAGTTCCACCAACCTCCACCACGTAGCGCTACCTGTGTATACATAGAGATAATGTTACAGCGCATACGTTTCCGTATAATGAACGGGTTGTATACATCACCTATTCGTGGCAACGCTGCAGTGACAAAAACATCGCGTACCTTTCTAATTTTATACACACACACTGCGTGATCTTTTTTCAGGAGAGTATATCGCCGTCACAAATTTATGAGAACATTTTGTGTAATGAATGATTTATCGAACTCACTCTTTTCCATTCTCCGTTCACTTTTTTAAAATTGAAATACTGAAATCATTTTTGCGAATAAAATTCCATTTTTTTCTTATTTTTTTTTATTCAGTTTTTAGCGAACTTTACTTTTAAAGTAACTCCGGTAAAACTTGATAGATCGAGTAAGTTGATTCAATCAAGCGTGAGGTCACGGTTTTTCCCTTTGTATCAAAAATTTATCAGAATATGGTGCAGATGGCCGAAAGAATAGACGTAGTAGTCTTGGAATTGACGGTTCCCTGGACGTGAGTGGATGTGAGTTGGCGTGACATGATGTGACGGGGCTTGAGTTGAGATCGATCGACACCAAATTATGGGGATAGACAGAGTTTTTAGACTTTCAGCTATTGTTAGTTTTTCAACTTGGGGAAGGGTGATTTAACATGAGGTCACTTTTTTTTTGTAAACGTTAGTTCTCTCACTATAATTAAAGTAAAACTTGACAGAGTGACTCGAAATTTTGGAGAGTGGTAGAATGAGTACATGAATAGGTTTTTAGAGTTGATTGATTTTTGAAGTCGATTAAACACGAGGTAACGTGACGTCACGTAATTTTAATTCACGATTTAAAATATAAATTTTAAAAATGAGTATAGTTCACCTCGAATCGGAGGAGGCAAACTCGAAAGCATGTGACCGTGAGGAAGTATAATTCAACGCGAAGTCACGTTTCTTTTAGAAGCCGTGTGAAATTATTGTTTTTTTAGAGCTGTTTGAACATGAAATGACCTGACCTCACACAATTCCGAGTTTTAGATTATAAAAGTATAAATTACGTGAGGTCATGTTTTTTATATGATACTTGATGAAATTTAGGATGAGTGGAATTGGTAGAACGGTTGAATTTTAGAAAATTTATTTACCCTATTTATGTAAAAAAATTAATTATTCGAAAAACTTGCTTTAAAATAGTATAATTGGGTAAAGACCGCTTTCAAGATACTTTAGTAGTATCTTCTAGTTTAAAATCAAACTTACAATTTTATATCGAGATCGATATTATTAATAACGCTTAATAAAAAAGTAAAAAAACATCACTATAATAATTAATCAAACATTCCTTCAGTAATAACTTTATTCTTGCCTTATAAAAAATCAGTGGTTACGATTCATTTCAGGGCTGCGAGAACAATAAAGAACGAAGAGCAAAAAATTACAAAAAATTTGAAGAATGAGAATGAAAGCGAACTTTGAGAGCTTTAAAAGAATGGAAAAAGGAAGAACAAGAAAATTAAAGAAGGAAAACAATAATTTGTGTTTTTGGCAATCCCTAAAGCACTTTGACTTATTTCAACGTTGAAAACGTACTAAGCACATTTCAAAGAAATGTAATTTCAATTAAGCATTAGATGAAATACTCAGCTGAATAAACCTATCAAACATTTGATGAATATTATTTCAAATTGAGAACATTTCCTGAAATTTTATCAGAAATTGTTGAATTTTCAGAAAAATATTTTCGTAATATATTTTTCAGGAAAGAATGAAAGTTCTTAGACTCGAGCGTAAAATGGAAAAAAATTAGCAAAACACGTGTAAATTTTCCTGTATATTAATTAAAATCATAAAAAAATGAGAAATTTTCTTTTAATTACCAACCTCAAAAATTTAATAATTTTTTCCTAGCATTCCAGAATTTTTTATTTGGTATTTTTTGAAAAAATCTAGATAAAGTGTTCAAATTGATGAACAACATTGTGAACATGCAAAATTTTGACGAAAATTTTTCGAAATTGAGGTAATTTTTTTAGATTCAATTTTATTTTTCACTACTGTGAATTAATCAGGTTCACGCCATGACTTTAAACCTTTGTACCAATAAAACCCTTAATTAATTATAATAAATTATTACTTTTAATCTGATGAACCCTCAGCTTTTTAGAATCATGCACGTGATCTTAGAGAAACAAATACAAAATTATAACGTATTGGTAAAATTTCAATGTCAACTTACCTTGTTTTTCAAAAGATTTTACTTCAGTTTCGAGCGCTAACTGAACAAATTTTCCACCTCTTGTTTTCTCCATTGCAAGTAATTAAAATCAAAATTTAAGGTGGTGCTTTGGAAAATAAGTAGATAAATGCGAAAAGGTTGATTTTTTAATAAAAAAATGAAAAAATTGGAAAAGTAAATGCTGAATACCCTCAAACAAAGTCTCTAAAACAATATATTATAATTTCAAATCATTTCGTTGTGTTTTTCTCAAAAATAACCCAACGAAATGATTTGAAATTATAATATATTGTTTTAGAGACTTTGTTTGAGGGTATTTAGCATTTGTTTTCCAATTTTTTCATTTTTTTATTAAAAAATCAACCTTTTTGCATTTACCAACTTATTTTCCAAAGCAGCGCCTCAAACGAGAACCTAACGAGCGTTCAAAATTCACGTAACATTTTCTTCTACTTATGTCTATCATCGGCTTCTATTAGTGCTCATTATGTTCTCGTTTGAATTTTAGTGTAAAATTTAGGAACATTTACACGTATTTTGATAATTTTTTTCCATTTTGCGCTCGAGTCTAAGAACTTTCATTTTTTCCTTAAAAATGTATTATGAAAACATTTTTATGAGAATTCAACAATTTCAGATAAAATTTCAGGAAATGTTCTCAGTTTCAAATAATATTCATCAAAAGTATGGTAGGTTTATTCAGCTGAGTATTCGTTGAAATAAGTCAAATGCTTTAAGGATTGCCAAAAACAGAAATTATTGTTTTCATTCTTTAATTTTCTTTTCCTCCTTTTTTCCGTTCTTTTAAAGCACTCAAAGTTCGCTTTCATTCTCATTCTTCAAATTTTTTGCAATTTTTCGCTCTTTGTTCTTTATTGTTCACGCAGCCCTGAAACATGGTGTCTACCAAATCCGAAAAACAAAATTTCATATTTTTTTCGTACGATATATTTTGAGTATTTTATTCAAAATTTTTTAAGTAAGGTTTTCTTCACCTGAATTTTGCCTTCTTTTCTTTCATTTTGAAAACATAATTACTTTCTATTAAATTTCGTAAATTTCGTACATTATCGACTGGTTTTCGTACATTTTTGGGTCATTTTCAAATTTCGTACCCACCTTTTTCGTAATTTCGTTCTTTTTTCGGCTGGTAGACACTATGCCTGAAATGAATCAACCACTGATTTTTTTGAGAGAAGAGTAATATGATAACCCTGAGAATGTTTAATTAATTATTGTAGTTATTTTTTTTTACTTTTTCATTAAGCAGTAAGTTCAATTTTAAAAAACTGAATAAAAAATAAATTAAAAAAAAAAAATGGAATTTTATTTACAAACAACATTTTAGTATTGGGTATGTGTGTTGGCGTGTATAAAATGCTCCCTGTAAGTCGTAACTTGGCGAACGCCGCCAAATTGTCACCCATCAATCTGGCAACTACGCTGGTGACGGAGAAAAACTAAGGATATATTTCCATATACACAGGGGTGACGAAGAAGTCGGTTGCATAATTGGAAACAAATGATGCCTTCTCTCTATATTTTTTTATATAAACTAAATACATTCAAATTGAATGGCGTAAAAGCGGCAACCACTATGATAAACATGCTGGAAATAAATATGAGATGTATACACCTCCAGCAAGCTTATTAAGCATGGTGACGAAAAGGTACTGTTTATGAAAGGTGACGACAAAGATACGTGGGGATATATATATATATATATATAGATTTATCTATGGATAAAGTGGCATCATTTTTCGTCGTCTACAGGTAAAGTGGCATCTTTTTTACAAAGTGGCATCTTTTTTTTGATGCCACTTTACCATCACATTGCTCATCGATTCAGCTTTGTGTCATGATGTCACTGGTGTGGTTATTTGGGTGATGCCACTTTACCACTAATATTCTATTTTTCATACAAAAAAATTTTTTTCGGTCTACGGTCGTAGTAGCCTCATTTTTTTGATGTTTACAGGTAAAGTGGCATCATTTTAAAAATTTGTTTCTAAGAAACCCTATGATATTATACATTCCGTTCGCCATTGTGATGTCGTTAATGTGACATTAGATGCACTTCTGAGGAATGTGCAAACTGATGCCACTTTGACCATAGATCACTATATATATATATATAGATTTATATTTCCGAAAGGTGAGATCCAAAATATACATTTCGTGGAAAGGTGAGCTCCGTTTTGGAAAGGTGAGATCCGAAATCGGATCTCACCTTTCTTAGCGTGTATATCGAGTTTTTTGACATCAGGATACCATCAGGAATGCATTGCCCAATTTTTGCCCGGATCTCATCTTTCCACTTTTTCGGCCAACATATACGAAGTCAGTTCGACGTTTGTTTTGCAGAGAGCGCTCTACCAGAGTATATCTAAGTGTTACGTTTCGAAACAGATGAGATCCGCGCATTCGGCAACAACGCGGATCTCATCTTTCCGTTCCTTATATTCGGTATTGAATCACGAATACGTTATACTTTAGGCAGCAAGACGTTTTGAAATAAAATCAAATTAAGTGTTTGTTATGAAATCAAAAACAGGTCTATTTTGCACTACCTTAAATTACTTAAAGATAACTCTTCCAGTTAGCAACGAGAAAATAATCGTGTGAAACAAGAGTCCGTTTACCAACTGTAAAATACTTTAAAATAAATTTTAAATCATTTTGTAAAAATTATTTATGTTGTTAAGACACTTTGACAAAATAAGCACTTTAAATATAAAAATAAAACAAGATTCGAGAAAAATTTTGAACTTCCAGCTGACTTCATGGAAAAAAAAATCAGAAAGTCTTTAAACTTGAAGGTAATCTTTGAAAAACTAAAAATAAATTGAGATTCGAAAAAAAAAACGCGAACTTTAAGCTGAATCTAAAGGAAAAAGAGAAGCAAAATTCAGGATATTTCAAATTTTGAGGTAATCTCTAAGAAAACTAAAAATAAAATGAGATTCGAGAAAAATGTCAAACCTTGAGGTTAATGCTAAAAATCATCATTTTTCGAAAAAAAAAAACAAGAAGAAATTGTAGAAAAATCAAGCTTATGAATAAAAAAATTAGATGCAAAAAAAAAAGAATCTTCTTGAATGGCTAAAATTCACATAAAATTGTTATTTTCAAGAAAAAAAGTTTTTCTTCAGTGTTGTTTTACGTATTTAATTTTAAAAACTTTTGACACAAAAACACTTTATTTTTATATATATTGCACTGAAAAGGTCTGTTTGCCGAAAACGCGTTATGTATCGATATTTAAAAATAAAGTTTTTTTGTGTCGAAAGCTTTAAAATTAAAAACTGTTATTATTTGCGAGAGCACGTGCTCACTTTGCCGGAAAAAATTAACAACCAGGGAGAAAAACAAGAAAAAAATTAAATATCAAGTTTTAAATACATAAAGCGAATACACATTTATACTGTCCCTTAAGGTAGCACCATATTTCAAGATGTCGAATTTTCATGCTCACTCCCCCTCAAGTTATTCATTTTGGACTCAAAATAAACCTTTAAAAATTTCATAACTTAAGAATAATATTAACACGTGTCGAGCGGAGCTTGAAGTTTTCCCATTTGTATTTATGCTTTTCTAAAGTCTCAAAAATTACTCACTATTAGCTGTTTTTCTTGACATAATTTACGCTATAAATCCTGAAATAAAAGCTGCAATTGTTCTAAAATGCCCATTTATTCCCTGAGGGGAGAGAGGTATTTCCTCAAAATTTGCAAAAATGTATAGAATTATAATTCTGGGAAAACTGCCATGCTATACAAATTTTAAAGAATTTACTTTACGAACAAAGTTTAACTTTTGTGTTTTATTTTTTAATTATTTTATTTTAAAAACTTTACTTTACTTTTTTCCATTAACTTGCCGTATTCTGCAACGAAGGCCAGAGGCGGTGTTTAGATTTTGGATAGGAGGTTGGTAGCTTTAAGGAATTTAAACAGGTTTTCTATTGTTGTTGGGTTGTTTAGGTAGCTGATTTGTTATATTTTTTTCGATAACTTCACATAGAATTCTTTTCAGAAAAATCAAAATTTTATTATATATTTCATTTTGATACACCTACTTGACCAAAAAAAAAAATTGAGGTGTGAATTCCATTTCTATATAACTTCAATATCTGAATCAGAGAACCTCTTCCTACTGTCTTAGATTATTTGAAAATGAAAAAAAAGTGAGCAGCCATGCCGCATCACTGGAGCTCACTTTTTAATCGGGGCTTGATTATATTTGGAGGTAATATTGTCAAGTGAACTTCTCAAACTTATAGCCCATATTCATCACCCCTTATCCGTACTAAAAACACCGAGAAGTTTAATCTGAAATATGTAGAATTTTTTGTCCTCCAAAATTGGAAAAGTTCATACTTTTCAGTTGCTTAAAGCTTCTCAAGCTTGACTCAATTTTGGACATACGCTATTTGGGATCCATTTACAATCGATTTCAACTTAAATTCAAGGGGCTCATATTTTGACACCAATCAAATCTACACACAAGGATTGACCCTTCTAGGTTAATTTGATGAGGAAATATGCGAGATTCATGAAATATCACATTGTGATTTCCCCTCCAAAAGCCGTTTATTTTCGTTTTTTCGTTTACTCCCACAAAATGTTGAGGACAACCACCCTCCTCATTCCGCTTCAAAATCACATGTGAAATTAGCATACAGCATACTTCTCATCGTTATTAATCATTCAAATTCATATTTTTCAAATCCTCGTTTTTTGAGACTCCTTAAGCTCTATTCAAATTTTGATAATCCGCCATTCTGGATTGATTTTGACCCTAATTCAAAAGGTCATAGTGCCAAACTAACCCCACACACAATATTTGAACTTTTTGGTTGATTTGATGAGGAGATAATATGAGATATTAAAGAAATTTCATAACTCAAAACTTCCTCAAAAAGCTGTTTTTTGCCCTAGATCCCCTCAAAATACTTAAGAGGCTGAAATTTGGATATGTTAAAGTCCGCAACTTACTTTTTCGTCTGAAAAAAAACGAAAATTTTAAGGAATTTGCCCTCTCTCCAGCTCCTCTCAAAATTTGTGAACCATTATTTTGAGGTTATTAAAAAAAATGATATTTGAGAAACTCCATAAAATGGCTCTAACCGTATTTTTAGCAAAATTCATGTAAATCACTTTCTGTGCACTTCTCCACTTTCCTCCCTACGTCTTTCATCAAATCCATGTTTTATACATGTATAGTTTATTCAATTTTACAAAAGTAGGCTGCATCGAAATTCACTTCTCACAATGAACGCATAAAAATTTTTCACATGTTCATCAAAATGCAATAATCGCTCAAAAAATAGAAAAAAAAATAGATATTTAATACGTAAATACTTGCTAGCCTACTGTCCACATGAACATTTGTCTCAAATAAAGTATACTTTATTAGATTTGAATAAAATAAAAAAAATACACGAAATTACCATACAATATTTATGGCAACGTTGCTGGATCTCGACTTATCGAAACGTTATCGTCAAAAATGGTTGTATATGTGTATAAGATCTCAGCTTTCCATACTTTACTTACGGATCTCACCTTGTTCAAAACTTCTCAAATAATTTATTTTAAGAATTTGTTACCCCTCTATGGTGGTTATGTATCAGATGCTATAAATAAGCAATTACCCTTCCTATATATTCCATAATTTGTAAATTTTGAGTCGGATCTCAGGTTGCCCAGTTTTTAATCGGATCTCACCTTGATAGATTTACGTATATATATATATATATACCAAAAAGTTGGACATTTGCCAGATGATTACAAATGGTCTGAAACGCAAAGATTTGAAGACCCCACCCTCCCCCGACCTTCCCTTCCCAAATCAGGTAGGCTGTAATAGCTATCGTTTTGTTAAAAACTCAGCTAATTACAAAGTAAGGATACAAATAATACAATATGTGTTGTAAAAATAAAGAAAATAGGTTGTATGTTTTATTAACATAGGAAACGTGCAGCTAACAAACGTTAAAAACTTAAAAGCATAATGACAAAGAGATACACTACGATATCGTAAAAATAAAGAGAGGAAAAAAATTGAAAAAAAGGTTGACACTTTTATATAACTTAAAAAGTATTCGGCGAGCGTTTTATGAAAAAAATGAGTAAAACATGTTTCGGGAAGAATAAAAAACTAATAAGGTTACTTAAAATATTTACAACTTATGCACTAAAACGGACGACTGGTTTAATAGCGCGTCCAGACTTTGTACGAAGAATAGACGAAGGGATAGACGAGGGTGGCTCTGGTTCAGAGACCTGAATTTTTTGTGATTGAATCGGCATTGCTTTTTTCGTTGATGGCGGGATAATGGAATCATCAGGTATAAGATATGTAGGTTTTAGACGGTCGATAGACACGTAAACCGGACGTGAATTTTGTAGGATTTTGAAGGTTTTATTACTGCGTTCTAATACTTTGAATGGGCCTTTATACGCCGGGGTTAGTGGCGGTCGGATGACATCATCGCGGAGGAACACGTGCGAGCAGCTGGTTAATTCTGCGGCAACGTGTGACTTTCGCGTTGAATGGGCGCGGAGGTTTCGAATAGCCTCTACGGCGTCTGAAATATTCTGTAAAACTTCGTGTCTACTTTTATTTGAAAATGGCGTAAAAAAATCGCCAGGCAACCGCAACGGCTGGCCATAGAGAGCGTCGGCTGGGGAGAAATTTATGTCAGAGTTCACGCTGGCGCGAAGTGAAAGTAAGACAATGGGTAAATGTTTACACCAGTTTGCAGTATCTAAGAGGGCGGTCAATGAGCTTTTTAGGGTTCTATGATAATTTTCGATCATACCGTTGCTTTGCGGGTGGTACGATGTGGTGCGTATGCGTTTTACACCTAAGTAGACGCAAAGAGATGAAGCAAGATCTGATTCAAACTGTCTTCCCTGATCGGAGGTGAGCAGGGAGGGACAGCCAAATCGTGAAATCCATGTGGACACTAGTGCCTCGGCGACGGTCGGTGCGGTCATGTCTGGTATTGGTGTGACTTCAGGCCAACGTGTCATTCGGCCGATTATCGTTAAACAGTATTTATTGCCTGATGAAATCGGCAACGGGCCAATTAGATCGATATGGATGTGCTCTAAGCGTTCGATATCGGAATTAAATGTGCCTAAAGGAGAAATAGTATGCCGCGTGATTTTGGACTTTTGGCATGGCACACATGCGCGTGTCCAGTTGCCAAGATCTTTCTGAATTTTAGGCCATACATAGCGATTAGAAATTAGGTGGCGGGTTCGTTTAATACCTGGGTGGGCTAAATTATGATATTGTTGGAAAATTTTACGACGTAACTGGACGGGTATGTAAGGGCGTGAGTAGCCCATTGTAATATCGCAGTAAAGCTCTACGTCACCGATTTTGGTTTTTTGGAGCTTTAATGCGGTATTCGGATTATTTAGAAGAGCTTGAAGTTCGGAGTCAGATGATTGAGCTTTGGCGAGTTCGCTGTGGGATAGTAACGTGACGCCTTCGATAGCCTCTATACGTGAGAGAGCATCAGCTGCTTGATTTTCATCACCAGCTATATAATGTATATCTGTAGAGAATTGGCCGATATAATCGAGGTAACGGAATTGGCGGGGTGAAGCTTTTTCTGGGTTTTGAGAGAAGGCGTATATGAGAGGTTTATGGTCAGTGAAAATGCTGAATGGACGACCTTCAAGAAGGTATTTGAAATATTTAATTGCGGAATAAATTGCCAAAAGCTCTCGGTCGTACGTGCTATATTTAGCTTGTGTTGGAGTTAATTTTCATGAAAAAAATCCGAGCGGTTCCTTTACGCCATCGGCATGCACCTGAAGCAAGGTGGCACCGATAGCTGTAGCGGAAGCATCAGTTAAAAGAGAGAGGGGTAATTTTGAGTCTGGGAATGATAAATAAGTGGCGTCAATGAGCGCTTTTTTACAAGCTTCGAAAGTGGTACGGAGTGAATCGGTCCAAATGACAGGCGTCTTATCATTTTTCTTCTTATTTTGGAAGAGGGCGGTAAGGGGAGCCTCTAAGGCGGCTGCATAGGGAATAAAACGATGGTAGAAATTAATTAGTCCAACAAAGCTTCTCAACTCAGAAACGTTAGTAGGAAGAGGATAAGATTGGATGGCTTCGACCTTTTTAGGTAAAGGACGGACACCAGTAGGTGAAACTTCGTGGCCAATGAAGGAAAGAATAGTTTGGCCAAATATGCTTTTTGAGGGATTAATTGTAATGCTATTCTCAAAAAGCGTTGAAAGATTTGTTCGAGGTGTATTTGATGTTCATCGGCATTTTTACTTGCAATGAGGATATCATCAAGGTATGCGTATGCGAAGGGGAAATCACGGAGAATGTCGTTGATGAATCGTTGAAAGGTTTGAGGCGCGTTGCGGAGGCCAAATGGCATTCGAGTGAATTCAAATAAGCCAAGTGGTGTCGCAACGGCCGTTTTGGGAATATCCTCTTCGGCAACTGGTATTTGGTTGAACGCGCGTACCAAGTCGATTCGGCTAAATATCGTGTTGCCTTTAAGGCTTTGAGCGAAGTCGTGGATATGGGGTAAGGGGTACGCGTCAGGCGTTGTGACTGAATTTAAACGGCGATAGTCACCACAAGGTCGCCAAGATCCATCCGACTTTTTTTCTAAATGAAGCGGACTAGCCCAAGGGCTGGAAGAAGGTCTACATTCGCCAGTGGCAAGAAGGGCATTAAATATGTTTTTCGAATCTCTTAGCCGATTAGGCGAGAGGCGACGTGGGCGACACGATAATGGACGACCTTTTGTGAGTATGTGGTGTTTCGTATTATGACGAACGGAAGGGAGTTTTGCTCCATTGGATGGAAGTGTAATGGAATGATATTTTTCCAAAATTTTATGATATGGGCATGAAGGCGACGGAGCGATAGCAGAGAGACCATAAGATTTGGAGTGGCGGAGGATGGCGTCAGCTGCCAAGCCAGTATTGCCATCTCGCAAAACTTGATTTCTGAGGTCGGGAAGGAGGTAATGATAAGTAAGGAGGTCGGCGCCTATAATAGGTGACTTCACATCAGCGATAATAAATTGCCAAATGATAGGTCGCCGTAATTTTAAATTTAAGGTCAAGGTACGAGTGCCGTATGTGGCGATAGGGGTGCCATTTGCGGCATATAGGTAGTAATCGGAAGGATTAGTTTTATCAATGGTAGGAATTACGGATAGCGCGGAACCAGTGTCGATCAAAAATTCAAAATTATTATTTCTATCGTAAATAAAAAGACGGCGCGCGATTGGGACGTCTTCGGGTAGCGCCGCGACCGAAGATACGCTCAGTTTCCCTTAATTTGGTCATTTGAGAAAAGGCAAGGTTTACCATCAGCCGCAACCTTGCACTTGTGAGCTTTGTTACCATAAGTATAGTGATAGAAACAAATTTGGAGTCCGTCTGGCACACTAGACGGAGTTGGGGATCGACCTCGTTGTCGGGAATTTTGCGCATTTCGATCGCGAGAACGCGAAGAGCGATACGAGTTAAAATAATTATTATTATTGTTAGTTGTAAGAAATTCTACCTGTGTTGTGAGTTTTATGTATTTATCATTTAAGCTGATTACTTGTTGATTCAACTGCTTGAAGTTCTCATTTAATAATTGTAGTTGAGCTTGAATAGCAGAAGTGGCGGACGAGTTTTGTACGGATGGTGTTGGTATCTGCGGTAGGGGTTGGATAGCGGCGACTTGTGCTACAGAGTTAGCATATTCCAACATCTTATCAGCTTTCTCTGCAAGGGTGTCGATATTTTCTACATTGCCGGCTAATACGAGACGAAAATTTTCTGGTAGGGACTCCTTGAACATATTGCGTAAAACGTCATCTTTTACGCTATCTTTCGCCAAGTTGCGCATTTCGCGTAGAAGTGTAGTTGGCTTTTTATCTCCCAGTGAGAAACCTTTGAGGAGCTTACGAATGTTCTCATCAGTGGATTCGCCAAATTCGTGAATTATTTTTTTCTTAGCTTCTTCATATTTGTTTTCTGTGGGAAGGTTCTTGAGGAGCGGTAAAACTTGCGAGAATGTATCGGTGTCGAGGTTGGCTTGGAGGTAGGCGTATTTCGTTGCATCGGAGTCTATTTTATTCAGGCTGAAGACTGCCTCCACTTGTTGGAACCACACCTCTGGTTCCCTTTTCGAAAATTTGAACGGCAGGAATGGAATAGATTGGCTTGGTGGAGACATGTTAACGTTTGGTTGCGTTTTCTGAGCGCAAAGGAACGAGGTGTTGGCGTCAATATCTAGGTCGTAAGTGTCTGGTAGGCTGTCAAAGGTCGGAGCTTCCGATTCTGGTGAAGTTGGCTGCTCGTCGAGAATTTCGAGGCCGCTGCGTAGTCGCATAAAAATTAAGTGGAACTCGCGAAAATTCGAAAAAAAAATGAACAAGTCGTCACGATTATATTGGTACGATTCCGTTGGAACGATCACGTCGGGGTCACCAATTTGTGGTGTTCACTTTGTGGTGTTCGCGGAGCGAGAAAAGAAAGAAGACCGGAATTATCGAAAACGTTTATTCGATCATAAGCCTCGAACTGACTGACTGACAAACTAAAGTGAAAGACAGTTCACGGTTGCGTAGGGGGAGGAGTCGAGCGTGCTATCGAGGGTGAAGGATCGAGAGAAAGAACCAGTTCCGAGTGAAAGCGGTGTCGATTGAATCGGATTGATGAGTCACAAGGGTGATGAGAAAGAGAGAAAGGAAGGCGGTGAAAATAAGATTTTGAATAGCGTGAAATAAATTCTTCAAATCATAAAAAAGTTTTAATGCTATTTTTCAAGCAATACATATTGTAATGATCAATAAATAAGTGTATGTAAATGTATCTACATATTAAAAAAAAAAAAACAACAAATCAATAAGTAATGAAAGAAATGTAAATACTTAGGTACTACCTATATTTCTTTTCTATTCAGTTTGAGAGTCTATCATGAAGTTCAGTCGAATATATTGTTTCCAAAATCCAGTGATGGAATTGCGGGACATAGGTACCCAATGTCAATTTCGAATTAGACCACCCATAGTGAACAATTCCGATCAGATAATAAACATCATTTGGTCCTTTCATAACTAGCCCACTTCCTGAATCACCTTTTCGTAAATTCTCTGTTCAACAATATCAATATAATTATTTCCTTTGTTAGCATCTATTATCTATATAACTATGCCTTCTATCTTAATTTTTAACGGAGTCCGCTTGATAAGCCAGAAAAAACAAAATGTCAATCCTGTATCTTTGGAAACAAATTCGCACCCCTATTGCAACAACACCACATCTCAAAACACGTCAAATAAGTGAAACTCAAGAAAATTGCTTTCTATTTGCTTTGCAAAGAATGAAAAACGAATTCAAATTCATTTTTTTTTTTTCATCGATCCTTACTAATTTTTCACGTTCTTTCCAATGGTAAAGGCAGATTTTCGCAAAGCAAATTATTTTTGGTAGTTTTTTGAGATGTGGTGTTTTTGCAGTCGAAGATTTTTTTTTTTGAGATGTGGTGTTGTTGCAGTAGGGGTGCGAATTTTCATCGTTCGCTACCACTTTCAACATATTAATGTAATACTTATAAATGTCAAAATAACGCAGTAATAATCAGAGTGGGTATTTTTTCAATGTTTTGGACTCTTTTAAACATTTGAAAATGTATTTTCTTCAGTATAAATGCTTAGATTGAATCTAAAATTAGCTATCACAGTTGATAGTACAAAAAATAAGCATAGGTAGATACTGACTAACTCCGCTTTTTGTCTTCATGCAAAATTTTTCGGGTGAAAGATACCCTTCGGTATCTTCATCCATACATTCTTGATATGAATGAAACCACGTTGTAGCTGACATTAAACTTTCTATTCCTTCAGAACAGCTTCCCCAAACAGCAGTCTATAAAATGAATCATTTTATATCATAAAGAAGCACCTTTCCTAGTGAGATAGTGAAAACTGCTTTTGATTTTTTAAAAACTGCACTTTTTGAACACCATGCATCTAGACTTAAAGGTGACTTCGATAACGAATGACAACGACATAGTCGGATTCAGCGTCTCAGTTTGCATCTTTCAAGTATTATGCATTTTTGCTTTTTTGAGGACTCAAAAGAATTTTTCAAGAAAAATTGATGAAAAAAAACATAATTTTTTCAAAAGCGTCAATTTTAAATGCGGTTGTAGAGACCTAGAAGTGGTCTTGGATCTACATTAAAATTACATTTTCAAATTCAGTCTCTCAAATTGCATGTTTGGAGTGTTCGGCGTTCTTCTCAGATACTTTTTTGAGAGGGGGGAGGGTGTGAGAAGGGCCAAAACAGCGAAAAATCGCGATTTTTTCGAAAATGGGCCTACTTCGAGGATTTTTAGCTTTCTCAATTTGTCGACTGAGGCTGAAAATTTCGTCAAAACTATCTCAACTCAAAATGAACAACATATCAAAACTACATGAAAATTGAAGCACGTTTTTTTTTCACTCTACTGCAAAGATGAATACTTGGTTCATGAAAATACGTGTCTTTTAGTTTTCATTTTTTCAACTATGTTGCACTCATTTTGAAACTTAAAAAAAAAACAATGTAATATACCTAACCACATAGCGAATAAGAAAATTCCAGTCATGGCTCCCATTTAATATTGATTTTTTTTTTTATTTTTAATAAATTTGCGAAAAAATTCTCATGCATACTTCTATACAGGACCTGTTATCTGTGAAAATTTCAAAATATTTCATTCGCTCTACCCGAAGATATTGCATACTGAATTTTCAATATGAAGGGTGCGATAATTCTAGAGGGGCTGGGGTCAGCGATTTTTTTGAGTTGGTTTTGCATCAAAAGCAACATCTTAACGCAGTTTCGACCAAATTTGAGTTAAAGGCTGTTTTCATTATCTTAGTAGGAAAGGTCCTTTCTTTACATTGAAACTGTACAATGGAACTATTTAGGTATAATAATAATGTAGCATCGTTACCATCAATGGAACTTCATCTTTAGGGATATACGGAAAATAGTCGTTAATTAAGCATATGGGAGAGACATGTTCCTCGTAGACTATTACTTCTTCCGTCCAAATTATGGCTATATCATTTTGGTGGTTCAAGTCGTTACCAAAATAATCGTATGTGAATACATGTTTGATCTGAAAAAAACAAATTAAACTTGCACAATAATAAGTATAATGTCATTATAATATATTAAAATTCTGGGTTCGAAATCTGGGTGCAAGTATATTATATATCAAATGCCAATGCAAACAAAACGAATCCATACTCAAATGTCTATGAATAATACTGAAACTAATAAAACCTTTTTTTGTTTTCTTAATAATTCTGATATTTAATGCTACGATGGGGCGTCCAGCTGCTACCTTCAAAGCTTATCTTGAAATCGTAGAGAAGAGAGTGAGCAAATAAATAAATAAATGCGGGTATGATCGCGTATGATATAAATCACATATGGAAATCGCAACTTATTGAGGATGGGAAAGTCTATTAGATACCTACATTATTCACCTCATTTTTTTTATTTTTTCTATGGTATCTTAGATGCGTCTTAATGCGTTATGAAAATAATTCAATAATTAACTCCCTGCTGTAATACTTGAAAGTAAAATGTGTACATGAGTGAATACGCATCATTTATAGGCAAGGGTTTTCGATTTTCAACATAACAACTTGTCTTTAACACACTCCTCATCAAGACTTGAACGTGAATGAGTTATGCTATTGTTTATTATTGTAGCATTTACTGACTTTGTTTTTATGGCTTTCCTTTGCGTCATTTCGAGCATTGATTTTTCCTGCCATTATATAGAAATCCGAAAATCTATCAGAATTCTCTGTATCCTTTTCAAAAGCTTTGACAAAACAATGTGCGGCTGAAATCATACATTTAGATTTAAATTATACAAAATAGGTAAATTATGAGATTGCCCCACATCAATATAAAGACTAGACCCTAAGTTCATCAGGCGGTTGTAAATTGAGGCACTAATAAATTGTAAATTGAGGCATGCTTTTTGTGAAAATTGAGGCACCTAAACCCTTATCACAGCAGGTGGGATGTCAGTAAAATTTTTTAAGGTTCTGGGACAAAATATATTGCGACGGAACGTTCGAATGATATTTACTCTCCATGGATATAAGAATAGGCATTATGTAAATTTGCTTTCAGCTTTGTTGCTTACAAAAACCAAAGAATGTTGCTTTAAATTATTTTAACTTATAGACAATTTATCGAAAAGTTATAATTTTACTTACTTACTGATTGCAAGTAGGTAATTTCACGCCTCAAATTATGTAATTTAGGTTATATTCAATTTCACTTGCAATCAGTCTTTAGTGTATCGTACGTTAATTTGTGAATAAAAAAGGAAAAGCACTAGTTAAGCTTACCCGTCCTCCCTGCGAGAGGAATAAGTGAACAGTAGATAATTGCGAGAAAGTGCAGGTGTTAATACCCTCGTGGAAAAATACTGTTAATGAATGAAATGGTGGAGCTAAATTTCTTAAAATAAGAAGAGAGTAATGATCAGTTATTGTCAGTAATAGTATTATTATCAGTATACTGACAATAATACTAAACATAAGGTGCATTTCGCCTGCACCCCTTTCATGAAAAATGGGGTTGATAATAGACGCAATCGTTTGTACTACGTTTGTACTGGTTTGTACCGCGAACCCCATGGTTTTTCAAATGGTTTTACGTTTTTTCAGGTTTTGATTTTGTCCGAGTTCCAGTTTTCTAGCCTTGAACTTAATTTTTTGAGGAATTTTGCCGATAATGAATTCAAATTAAAATTGAACGTTTGAAAAAATTGCAAACCCGGGTCGAAGTTGTAGTTTTTTTCTCACATTGTGGTTCCAATTTCAGTTCTGAGTTCATTTTTATTTTGTTTCGTGCCCGGTACCGATTCTAGTTTTTGAAATCTTTTTTTTTTCTCACATATTAAACAAGCTGTACTAGCTGTTAGGTTTTTCATTGAAAAACTTAGCTGAAAAGGAAACAGAACATGAAAAGGTGAGTTTGTCCAAGAACGCGTGATCTACACAATTTATACAACGCTTCTTGAAGTATATCATTGCAACACAATATAAAATATTAGCTACGTTGAAATATCCAGAATTTCTTTTTCAGTGGATCTAGTTAAGAGCTTGCGGGGTTTGCGATACAAACCAGCACAAACGTACTACAAACGTTTGTACCTAATTTCAACCTTCATTGATGAGGTTGGAGTGCCCACGTTTCCCTAGCACACCTACGTTTTTTTGGAATATCTTAGGAAGGGGGCTGGTACAAAGGGTGGGATTTGCGGTACAAACCAGTATAAACGTAGTACAAACGATTACATCTATTATCAACCCAATTTTCCACCAAGGGGTGTAGGCAAAAAGCACCTCTAAAAATAAACCACTGTCGTATGCATTAGGATGGTTAAAATGTTAATACCTAATCATCCTATACAAACCGTTAGTGAAATGATAATCCAATGGTAACGTTACAGATAATTGCAAAAAAACAACAATAAATTCCTCGTAACTAACAGTAATGTTACGAAAAAAACAATATACTTCTCTTGGGTATTTTCCCATGTGGGTAAAAAAAATTAAATATGTCAGTAAAAGAACAAAATTTCATTTTGTCTTCAACGAAATGAAAGGAGAACAAAAGTTTATCTATGCAAACTATTCATTTGCGATCTCTTTGAAATTTATACATACTTCCATAACTATTTCATGCTCTGTTTTCCTTTCAGCCAAGTTTTTCAATAAAAAACCTAACATCTAATATAGCTTGTTTAATATGTCAGAAAAAAAGATTTGAAAAAGTAGAACCGGTACCGGCACGAAATAAAGTAAAAATGAACCCAGAACTGAAACTGAAACCACAACGTGAGAATAAAACTACAACTTCGACCCGGGTTCGCAATTTTTTCGAACGTTCAATTTTAATTTTAATTCATTATCGGCAATTCCTCAGAAAATCAAGTTCAAGGCTAGAAAACTGAAACTCGCACAGAATCAAAACCAGGGGCTTACCGGAGACCTTCTTCAGGGGGGAGGGGGGAGAAAACCAAAAATTGCCAACTAATACCATGAAATTTTACCAACTGTTGACCTTTTTTTTTTTTTTTTTTTTCTGGCTCTACGAAAAAATATGATGCACAGTCTTGTTAGTCTTTAAAAAATTTAAATACTGCAAGTGGTCAAATTTACCAACTTTTTACGCTAAAACTCAAAATTTACCAACTTTCCAAAAGCCAAGGGGGGGGAAGCTCCCCCCCCCCCCTTTCGGTACGTCCCTGATCAAAACCTAAAAAAACGCAAAGCCTTTCGAAAGACCGCAACGAAAACAAAAATGAACTCGAAAACAAACCTATAGAACTTAAGCCATAAACCAAGAAGAGGTGTGTAAATGGAACCAAAAATTTATAATCCAGAACTAGGTATAACCAAATTTGTTCCAGTTTTGCAGTTCACGATTCAACCATTTCTATATTATAATCTTACATTGTTTTTTATTATCTAACAAAATAAAATCTTCAATATTGAAAATTTTAAAGTTGCATAACATTACCACCTGAATCAGAGAGTTTTCTCTGTGGTAGTTATACATCGAGATAGGCATATGTATTTTCATGATTTTTTTTTATCCACATCTCTTTTACCCGTCTATTTGTAGACATTAAGTGTATTATACTGCTTACTAACCCGAAATTAAGAATCGCGATGAAATTATACTTGCTCCACAAATTGGACAATGTTTAATTTCGCTTTCATCATAATAAACCGCCACATGCCAAGGAAACTCCTTCGCTGAAGTAACTGGAACTCTCGATGAATCATTACTTGCAGATTTCTTAGCCGACATGCCGCACCCTGAAGTTTTATAATTTGATTCAATTATTCCTTATTATAGCGATAAATATTATCTTTATTTTAATGAGAAAAAACCGCATCAGTAATGATGATTTATGACAAAAATGCTATATGGTTTGGCATTATTTTATTTACTTTCTCTTTTTTTGCTACTCAGAAATAGGCATTTATTATCGAATTATTTAAAATTAAAAAAAAAAAACTAGTAGGATTGTGAGAGTATTTTAACAGGTATAGAGACTGCATTTTTTGTTAATGTACGGCTATGACATGCAGCTATCTATATATTGTATCGCGTGGGGATAGTTCCTTATCTGGTTGTGTTGGCTATGTGTGATATTTGATCTTGTGATATATTCAGTTCGCTCTTATGCCGTTATACCAAATACATCGATTGGCTGTGAATGTGTCCGACTTACTTACTTTAATATTTTTCGAAATGAATTAAAAATGAAAAGAATTTTAAAAGATTTGAGCTCTAATGTATAGTTGATAGATCTTTAGATTTACTGACAAGCTTCCCCAGTGCTGATTTGATACAGGAGCTCACATTCTATCATGAATAATTTTAATATACCTACGTAAATAATTTTATGACATAATTTAATAAATCTAGAAATACAGGATCGTATGTCAGTCAGTTCGATTTTTTTTGGAGAAATAAGCATCAAGAATACAACAGTTTAAACAATGAAATATGGTATTCAAAGTGAAAATCATTGCATGCCCGAGAAAAAAGTTTAGATAAAATTTGATCAAGAATTTGTCTCTATCAAATTTTATCAAATTTTATCAACTTTGATATAATAACATCATATAAAAATATTCCAATTCTTATCATAACTTTTATAAAGTTATGCTCGGGCGACTTGAACTCCCAACCTCTATGCTTACAAACTTCAACCTCACCACTGCACCATTGTACTTCCTTGAGAATATACTCGTGTTTCAAGTATTCATATACACATCTGAGAAAAAAGTTTTGATAAAATTTTGATCAAAAATCAGATCAGATTTTGTCTACTTCTATAAAACTTTATCAGATTTGATCTAACTTGCTCCCGTAATTAGCTGTGCATTGATAAAATAAGATAAAGCTTGATCAAATTCGATCAACGCATTTTATTAAATTACATATAGTTTTATCCAATTAGATCAAATTGCTTATTGCTCGATAAAATAGTTATATATATAAGTATGCATAACTTGATAATAAAAAAGGATGAATTTGATCTAACTTCTTGATCAAAGTATACCCAACTTCATGGTTAAGTTGTATCAAAATCATTATTTTTAATTAGCTGAGTTTTTAACAAAACGATAGCTATTACAGCCTACCTGATTTGGGAAGGGAAGGTCGGGGGAGGGTGGGGTCTTCAAATCTTTGCGTTTCAGACCATTTGTAATCATCTGGCAAATGTCCAACTTTTTGGTATATATATATATATATTTTTTTCCCCACGCGTAGCGCCGGCGAGTATTCATAAAATTCGCTCAAAATTTGGTGAGAGACTCTTCTTGAAAATGCGCAAAAATAGTTTTTTTGTTTTTTCGATAAATTTCAAAATGGCGGATCACTCAAATTTTGAGGGGGCTGGAGAAGGGGCAAATAGCTCAAATTTTTCGTTTTTGATTTCATATGAAAGAGTGAGTCACGGATACTAACATATCCAAATTTCAGCTTCTTAAGTGCATATTGAGAGGAGTTAGATCAAAAAACGGCTTTTTGAGGAAGTTTTGAGTCATGAAATTTCTTGAATCTTCCATATCTCCCCACCAAATCAAGTTAAAGAGGTCAAATTTTGTGTGTGAGGTTAGTTGGTGACCACAATATGACCTCTTGAATTTGGATCAAAATGGATTCAAAATGGCGGATTATCAAAATTTTGAGTAGAGCTTGAGGAGCCTCAAGTTGGTAAAAATGTAATTAATATGAATTCATATGGTTATTGGGGATAAGTTGTATACTATATCCCGAATTCACTTCCATACATGATGTTGGAGGGGGAAGGCGGGGTTACCAACCTAAAATAGTGGTGGGGGTACAGGAGGGGTCGAAAATTTTTTATTGCTGTGTCATATGATAAAATGAGCCCAAGTGACAAACGTATTTTGATTTTAGCTTCCTCAGTGATTTTGGAGGGGAGTTAGAGCAAAAAACGGCTTTTGGAGGGGAAATTGCTGCAGGAAATTTCATGAATCTTCCATATCTCATCACCAAATCGGCCTAGAATGGTCAAACTTTGTGTGTGGGATTAGTTTGTGACCAGAATATAACCACTTAAATTTGAGTCAAAATGGATCCAAAATGGCGGATTTACAAAATTTGAAGATAATTTGAGGACCCTCAAATAGTTATAATTTGAGAAATATGTGTTCGCATGATTATTTCATGGTAAGAAATACTACATTTGTGCCAAATTGAACTTCTTAAGTGTTTTTGGAAAGGATGGTAGGGGTTTTCAGACTTGGTATTGGGTGTGGCCTGTAGTGATGAACGGTTAAGCAAGGTTATTACTAAATCAAAACAAGCCCCAGTTAAAAACTCAGCTCCAGTAATGCGGCATGGCTGCTTACGTTTTTTTTTTTTATAATATATGATCTGATATAATTGGATATAATTATATGTAATTTAATAAAATGAGTTGATCGAATTTGCTCAAGCTTTATCAATTTTATCAATGCACAGCTAATTATGGAAGCAAGTTAGATCAAATCTGGTAAAGTTTTATATAAGTAGATAGAATCTGATCTGATTTTGAATAATATTTTATCAACTTTTTTTCTTGAAAATATATAGAACATTTTCAAAATAATAAAAAATACTTAGATCAGACCAGTGCAATATGTGTTGATATACACATTGTACTCGACCAAAAATTGACCAATTTGTCATTTTTTAACATAATTTTTGCCCTTTTAGAAATTATTCTATACCGGATTTTTTCCAAGTAAAATCTGATCAATAATGTATGTATATGAATACTTGAAACACGAGAATCTTCTCAAGGAAGTGCGATGGTACAGTGGTAAGGTTAGAGTTTGTAAGCATAGAGGTTGGGAGTTCAGTCCCCGCAAGGTCTTAAAATTTTATAATTTTTTTCGTATCAAATTTTTTAAATTTATCCCAATGCATTGAGAAAAAATTATAACTTTATAAAGTTATAATAAGAATTGGAATATTTTTATATGATGTTATTATATTAAAGTTGATCAAATTTGATAGAGACAAATTCTTGATCAAATTTTATCAAAACTTTTTTCTCGGGATGTTTGAATTCAAGCTTCGTTACTTGTTCTCAGCTTGGTGTATAGCTAAGTTACTGAATAGAGTACTCAAGTTACCATATTCACCTGGAATAAAAAGGTCTGGCTTCCATATTATAGGTTCATCCCATTTCATTTCATATTTACGCGGATCCTTTTTGTTGCGACATGTTTCTATTTGAGGTAACCATAAATTATTTTTACATGTCGCTATTTTTGCAGTTTCATTCGATGGATCGAAAAAGAAGAAATCTGGTTCACATTGATATTGAATTTCAGTTCCTGGAAGTACAAGGAATTCCTTGTTGACATTGTTGAAATGTAATAAGCATTTCCCTTTTATTCGATCCCTGCACTTCACTGTTTTATTAATTACTATTTTGAATTCTTCTTCATTGGGCCATGTGCATCCTGATAGAGTTCTGTTCAGTAATAAATAAAATTATAAGATAGGTAGATTGCTAATCGGATAGATTAGAATATAAAACTCAACATATCTGATGATTTGCTGATAAGTATTATATTAAGTACAATCTTTCTATTTACCATACGATTTGTTTTATAATGAATCATACAGCTACCAAGAAATGGACCTGTCAAATTAAACTATTCCTTAAAAAAATATGAATCTAAAACCTCAACATTCTTAATATTTATAAACAGAAGAAAACAGTTTGTAGTTAGAAACAATAAAAGAGAGAAAAGAATATGGGCTGATCAATACATGTTGAATTTATGAATTTTAAGCAAGAGTTGTATATCGGTGCCTACTTTCAGTTTTATTAGCGAAAAAGCAAAAATATGATCTCTCATTAGATTTATAAAGAAAAAATTTTCTCATTTGAAGTTTTTGAAAATGTTGATAGATTACGAATCGATCAATTTCTCAATCTCAAAAAGTGCTCGTGTGAAATTTTGTGGCCATCTGCGGCATCTTACCGAAGAAATGATGTCATTAGCTTTATTTGATTATGAATAAAATACCACTTTAGATGAAAAGTTCATAATTGTATCGACAAGAATGAAGTGATTCCACAGTCTAAGAAAAGGGATTGGTCGCATAAATTAAATTCTCAAACAGAATGTCAGACGCCTTTGACCAAACGCCATATATAAATTTGCGTCGAAATCTACGAAAAATTTTCTCGCTTGCTTCGAGATAAGCTGCAGATTTCTAGAGGAGCAGCCAGCAGAATGCAGTGCGGATAACGATTTTCTAGAAATAAAAATGATTGTTGCAAGCATAAATGTTTGCAACGACTATGCTGAACGCGGTGTCTCCTTGATTGAAAAATATGTCAATTTTTCACCAAGGTACCCCTTTCAAAAACAACACTTGTTAAAAAGTGTTGGAAAACATCGATCTGTTTATAAATATTAAAAATATTAGGGTTTTAGATTCATATTTTTCTGGATTTTAAGAAACAAATAAAAAAAAGTAAATATTTTAGAAATTATAATTTAGGCACTTTGATATTTTTCAATCTTATGAGGGTTGTAATTGACTCTCGAGGTCTTCTCGGGGGGCTAAATATAATTATCTTCATGAAAATTTCGCGAAAATGAAAAAAAAATAATACTTTTTTTGTTGGTGTATTTTATCTACCTATATTTCGATACTTTACTTCGTTTTTTTGCCTAACTCGGCCCCTAATTAAGGTTCAAAGGTATCAATGACATGTATGGAATCCTCAAGACGCGACTAACACTTTTCGTCCTTTTCATACCACCTCTTTTTCCCATAGGCAAGGAGCGGGAAGGCGGTCAGATGATTTTTCATGAAAAGGGGGAACCTTTAGCCCCCCTGTGGCACGTGTTCCTCTCATCCGAGAGGGCTGAAATTTTTTCTGCGTAATGTAGAAGCATAAAGAAAGAAATGTAGGTGGTGAGAACTCCGAAAAAATCAAAAAAAAAATTTCGCTTCTATAAGGCTAGACAATCATAGTAAAGATATCATGTACTCAACTCTAACGACTCTGCACCACGTGTTAATATTAACCTATCGACTTGAAATTTTGGGAATCATAATTTTATAGTAAAATGAAACTTTTTAGGGGGTGCTGCACTTCAAATTCAAATTTTTATTTTTCATTGCCACCCTAAAGTAGACTTTCAGCGATTATTAGTTTTTCAACTTGAGGAAGAATGGTTTAACATAAGGTCACGTTTTTTTTGTAAACGTTCGTTTTCTCGCTGTAACTAGAGTAAAACTTGACAGATTGACTCGAAATTTTGAGGAGTGGTAGACTGAGTAGATTTCTAGAGTTGATTGATTTTTGAAGTCGAATGAGCATGAGGTAACATGACGTCATGTAATTTTAATTTACAATTTAAATATGAATTTAAAAAATGAATATAGTCAGCCTTCGAACCGAAGGAGGAGGATAAGAAGAAGAGCTGGTCATCTTCGAAAGCATGTCAAACGTGAAGAAGTTTAATTTGACGTGAGGTCACGTTTTTTTGAAGAAACTGTCTGAAATATTATTGTTTTTTAGAGCTGTTTGAACGTAAAATGACCTAACCTCACACGATTCCGAGTTTTGGGTTATAAGAAGATAAATTACGTGAGGTCATGTTTTGTATGATGCTTGATAAAATTTAGGATAAGTGCTGTTGGTAGAACTTTTGAATTTTATATAAATTTTTTATTCTGATAAAAAAATAAATTATTCTAATAACATTCTTTAAAAATGTATCATTAGTAAAGTCCGCTTTTAAGATACTCTAGCATCTTCTAGTTGGTTTACTTATTAGAGAACTCCTACAAATGATCGAATCAATCAATAGACCTATTCCGTCTGTTTATTTGAGGAAAAAAATTCTTTCACCAAAAAACAACAAATATTAAAAAATTATAATAAAAATAATTATATTATTATTAATATTTTTCTTCTCCTTATTATAATAGCAAGAAATACCTCTTTAATTTGGTCTTCCTCATTATTATAATAAGAAGGAGAAATATTGATAAGAATATGATTATTTTGATCATAATTTTTTAATATTCGTTAATTTGTATGGTGAAAGAATTACGATATATATCTGGGCTGCTTTGAAAAATGACTACAGATGCACACGCGACGCGATACAATGCACTGTACTCCTTGAGCGCCAAGTACCCTTGATTTGTAAGCAGTGGCGTATTTAAGGGAGGTCCAGGGGGTCTGGACCTCCCTGGCGATTTCAAAAATAGTATTTTTGTCATAAACAAATGAATAACGAGAATGTAATATGCAAATAATCAATAGTAATAAAATCGCAAAATTAAAAAATACGAGTATGCAAATATTAATTTTACGCCATTAACTCATTTTGAGCCCACCTAACAGATTTCTATATTTGAAAATTTTGCTCAACCCCCTCCCCCTTGACCATCAGTCTGGATACGCCACTGTTTGTAAGTATTATTCTTATGTTGTTTTCTAATGACTTCGGATGTTTAAGGGTTGGTAATTTTTGCAATTTCGTATGTTTAAAAACTTTTTAACGATTTTGAAAAATTTGTTTGGCATTAAGTACTATGATGTTAAAAAAAAAAGAAAAACTTGAAACAAAAAATATTAAAAATCCAATTTCATATAGGTATTCCTTAGATTTTAATTTTTGAAATGTTTGCGATGAAGCAAAACGAAACACTGAATATAAACACTACAAGTGCTTGAATGACATTTCGAAAATATCTTTCTACAGTTATCGCGCAAAATATCGCCATCATCTACTTTTTTCCCCGAATATCTTTGAAAAT
>VFXL01000138.1:0-40001 GCA_009761765.1 Phenacoccus solenopsis | reverse complement strand
AATTTGTTTGAAAGTGATGCAATATCAGAAATGAATTATGAAAAAGTGTTAAAAATCAAAAAAATATGTAAAAGTTTTTCAATAGAACTTCTCTTGAAACTTCACTTGGAATATTCTCCCGTTGAAAAAATAATAATGATCATATTTCATGGAAGGTCCAAAGAGGAGCTCTCTTCTAGCTTCATTAATAGCTCCTGGTAATCTTGGAATAGGCAATACAATGAAAATTCATTTTTCCTAAATTTCAATAGATTTTATTTTTAGAAGCAAAATAAGTGTCTGCATGAAAATGTTGAGAAAATCCATGAGTAGCAAAAACACATGAATAGTAAATTATTTGGAATAATCATAATGAATTGTATGAACTTAATGGCTCTTTCCGTTTTTCTTTGGCACCGTGTAAACATATAGCTCTTACGCAAATCGACTAGACCTCAAGATGCGGGCTTGTTAATTTTTAAATTTTTTTTTTTGAGATGAGAGATGCACATAAACTACTAGTATTATAAAAGATGTGGATTCGGAATAATGTAAAAAAAAAATCGAATTCTAAAGGCAATTTGTAAGACAACAGAGGCCTATGAAAACAGTAAACTATAGGTGAAAAAATACATATGAAAAAATTCATTAATAAGCTCCATAACATGAATAAAAATGAGTAAAAAAAAATTGAAAGTTTGAGAAGAATAAAATTCAATTTAACTTTTCAATTTTTTTATTTATTTATTGGGCGTTTGTAGCTGCATTGGTTATTACGCCATACGTGGAACTATACTTTAGAGAACAGTCAAGTTGATTTTTTTAAAGTAAGTATTTGAAATAATTCAAGGTGAAATGGAATCATAAATTTTAACAACTGAGTATGCAATAAACTTAATCAAAAATTCATAGCCTACTATGCTTTAAACACTCTCCAATTAAACATCGAAAAAATAACACCCAATGCTTGTTCAATATGCTAAAGAATTTTTCCGTTGCTTGTTTAGTGCATTCAAAAGCTATCACACCTATGTAAAATTTTCAGCGAATTTCAATTTTAAATCTCATACATCGACGTTCAGTTTTCACGCCATTCGAAATACTCTGGCGAAGGTCTTGTTTGTTATGCGATCATCTTTATAGATCTGCACGACGACGTTAAGCCCAACATGCGGGTATCACTGTATAACGAATGAAACTGCTCCTATGTGCCCAAAAACGTTTACACGAGTTCACCTTTCTATCTGGTTACTTAAGATGGAGCGTTCGAGTGACGCGATTAGATTGTGGGATTGTTATTCGCGGTGTAAATAACGCGTTAATTACGCTCGAATTGAAATCGTCAAGGTTTGAAGATCTTGTTATAGTTTTGAAGCATGAAGTGCTACACTCTCTCTTTGATTTAAACGCATACCGAGCTCTAAAATTTTCATATACATTCCTTATGAGAGGATACCGAGTGAATTTCTGCCATCGATTCATCCTCCGCCAAAATAACATTATCTGCAAGGTCATCGTAATTACATATTTGCATAAATTGTGGAAAAAATTCACATTAAAACATGTCACGCTTGTCAAAAAAGTACCGCCATCATGCCACTTTAGCTCGAGGTGAAAACTCGATTCGATGCGTTGATCGAAAATATATTTAAAATTAGAGTCTTCGCTTGCAAACGAGAAAAAAAATGCTTTTACGGACAACCAAGGTGTACAATTACGATGCATGTGCATCGTAATTCGTGTAACAATTCGCGTAGGCTACCGAGCAACTTCACCTCTTAACCACACCAGGCTGAACTATATTCCCACATTTATTGCAATAAATAATGTCTGCGAGCAAATGTGAACGCAACGAAGGCAAATGCAACGGCCCATAGACATACGTAAATGCGGTTCTATGCCTATGCAATATTTCGTCTATATTATAACACGCGGCGACTATAGTACTATGCGTATTAAACTGGTTTAAAGAAGTTTCTCTCTCTTCCTTCGCCCCTTCTGCTCTCTTCTTCAACGTGAAATAATATTTGACGTCGCCGTATGCAATTACGCGGATACCAACGTGCATTTAATGTGAGGTTTCGGGCTTCTTGAGGAAGGTCATTTAATTCGAAAATCAACCTCTTTGTCCTCTATGTAATCTGCATAAATGAACCGCCTAAAACCATACGCGAATAGACGGGCGAATTGGCTCTTCTTTGAGATGCATTTGGTAGTTATGACGTCGTTTGCCAAATTATCGAACGAAGGTAGAATTAGATATAACTTACCTACCTTAAGTGTACATAGTGACGTACGTACTGTGTAACGCTTGTGCAAATATACAATAAAAATTAAAACGTAATTAACTAAGTTTCATTAGCCTGGTTGAAGGACACCAAAACAAATAATTTATGAGAAGAGATACACATACTTTTCAATTTATATACGAGTACAATCAACGTATGATATACGAACGCGTGTGCTGAAAAAATTTCACAAGGTGTTTGAAAATTCTCTTTCCTTCTCTCGAGAGTATATGGAGTTGTAGATAAAACCGATGATGGTGTTTACATTTCATTATGAAAAACAGTACCTATTAATTTAAGCAAATAATTTAGCTAATCGTAGAGTATTTTTGTATCGAGTTTTCCTTCGAGAAAACTCGGTATTTATTTTTTATTTTTTTAAATACGTCGAAAAACTGTATAGCTATTAACCATTTCCATCATTTACGCACGAATGAAAAGACGACTAATTTTTCACCTGAATTAATGAGGACGAGGTACAAACTCTCTAAGTGAAGAATTACCTCTATTCATTATTCGCACCAGTAAGTACTAAAAAAAGGATAACAGTAACACCCAATTTTGTGATATATGGTGTATTATAGTAGACCTCAACCTCCTTCAAGAGCTCCCAAAGTAATGAAAATGTGACTCCTACTTTCCTCCATATTTTTATTAATAGGTAAATAACACAAAAACTAGTAGGAGCCTAAGAGGCCAGTTGCAAGCAGCGTTGTAGGAACAAACATATGTCTGTTCTTGTTCCTGTTCTCGTTCCTAGAAAGACCCAGTTATTTGATCCTGTTCCTGACTCGTTCTTATGCTCAATGTTTCAACTGTTTTCGTTTTGTTCTTAGTTCATTCAGTTCTTTACAATCTTGTTCTTGTTGTGTTCTTCGTTCTTTCAATCCTTTATGATCTCGTTCTAGTTCGTTCTTGCTTCTGTTCTCGTTCTTCAACTTTTTCTTTCTTTCTTTTTTTTCATAACTCGTTTACAGTTTAATGTTGTTGTTGAAATTTAAAATCAGCGTTGTAGGAACAAACATGTGTTCGTTCTTGTTCTTGTTCTCGTTCCTAGAAAAGCCCAGTCATTTGATCGTGTTCCTGACTCGTTCTTATTCTCAATGTTTCAATTGTTCTCATTCCGTTTTTCATTCTTTCACTTCGTTACAATCTTGTTCTCGTTCCGTTCTTCGTTCTTTAAATCCTTTATGGTTTGTTCTTGTTTGTTCTTCATTCTGTTCTCGTTCTTCAAACTTCAACTTTTTTTTTCTTTCTTTCTTTCTTTTCTTTTTTTTTTTTTTTTTTTGTTTCATAACGTGTTTACAGTTTATGTTGTTGCTGAAACTGAAAATTAATTAATTGAAGCTTATTAATGAAAAAAATTATTTATATAGGTATACGCAGCATTTGTCCGCTTTTAGAAGTTCTTTATTTTCTCTTTCTCCTCGTGATATCTATTAATTTTATGACAAATATGAACTTTCAAAAGAACGAAGAACAACCTAAAATTACAACCGTTCTTGTCTTTGTTCTCGTTCCTCAACATTTTACATTAGTTGGTTCTCGTTTTGTTCTTCGATTTTTCAGTTTGGAAATATTCTGTTCTCGTTCTGTTATTTGTTCTTCATACATATCAGTTTTATGTTCTCGTTCTTGGTTCTGTTCCTCAGGAACAATGAAAATTCTGTGTTCCTGTTGTTTTTCGTTCTCGTTCTTGGGTTTGTTCCTACAACACTGTTTAAAATTAATTAATTGAGGCTAATTAAGTTTTAAATAAATGACTCATATGGGTATACGTACACTTGCCCACTTTTATAAGTTTTTTATTTTCTCTTTCCCCTCATGAGTCATGATATCTAGTAATTTTATGATAAATCATGAACTTTCCAAAAAACGAAGAACAACCAAAAATTACATCGTTCTTGTTCTTGTTCTCGAACCTCATTGTACATTAGTTAGTTCTCGTTTCGTTCTTCGATCTTTCGATTCGAAAACATTTTGTTTTCGTTCCGTTCTTTTTTTTTTTTCAAATATATCAGTTTTATGTTTTCGTTCTTGGTCCTATTCCTCAGGAACAATAAAAATTCTCTGTTTTTGTTGTTCTTTGTTCTCGTTCTTTGGTTTGTTCCTACAACATTGGTTATGAGCTTAAATTAAATATTAAGAATTATTTCTCCGGCTCAGTGGTTCGCAAGCTTTCTTACAACATTGTATGAATTTTGAATTTATTTTACTGTGTGCGATGATGTGGTATACAAAAGAAATTTTACAGAATACGTAAATGAGCATTTTAGTATTGAAAAACAAGAGATCATGTTAGCTCATACTTGAAGTAATACTTGGACTTTGTCATATTCAAAATTGATTAGCTTTCAATTTTCAATAAAAAATGTTTCCTATATTCCTTTTTTCGTTAAATTACACTCAAAAAATAAAATTCGCTTCTATTCATCAAACAAGGGAGGTTTTCGGCTTTGAGATGCACTTAATCGAAAAAACCAATATAACCTTTGTCATTAAAAATTAAAAACTAATTAATTTTGTATATGATATTTTTTCTCGTAAATGCCATATTTAGGGAGAAAAATGCAAATGCATTCGTGAATTGTATATTGATACCATACTAACGATTAATCAGCAACATTTTTCGGCATTCCGCTGCATCGTGCACAAAAAATGAATTGAACCTTTCTTTTAGGAAATTGAAAATCGAATCATTTGATACATAATCATTTTTCTCGTAAAAATCGTATATACTGAGATAAATGGAAAAAACTTACTTAAATGCGCATGATAAAACAACATAGTATAAAAATAAGTTTATAAGTGACTTTTTTGAAGTTGGGATGCATTTTATTGGAAAAATGCATGGAATCTTTTGTGTCAGGAATTAAATGTAGATTAATTTTGTATTGATTTATTTTTCTGTAAACATGGTATCAAGTGAGAAAAATTACAAAAACCGATTTTTATAAGGTTTCACCCTCTCCTGTAAGAGTCATTTTATAGTTTGATTGACCTTAAATTTTAGAAAGTTTTTCAGGATGTTGTATGATGAATTTCTGAAAAAAATAATTTTTCCTTAATTTTTAACGATTAATAACTTCTACTTTACATTTTTTATTACACCTTGGTAACTGTTCTGTATTTTTCATCTCTGAGAGCCTTCTATTAAAAAAACCAGTGTCCCAACGACCTCCAAAGTTACTTAAAGGGCTAATTTTTGATCATTTAAGATTTTTCTATACTTTATCAAGCATATTTGAAGTTAAGGACGCAGCATATTTCAACTTGAGGGTTTCGTGAGTTAATTTTTTGCGTATTAATTCTCAGAAATTTTTTTATTCGAAAAGTTCATTTTTTAGATCATTCTTAACCCTCAGAAAACAGATCAAGCTTCTTATCAAGGAAAGTAAAAGGTCAAGTAGGTATCACATTCTAACCACTTTATGATCCCATAATGATTTCCTAGCTAATCTATCTAAAACATATGATGGCAGTTTCCTAATTGTAAATTCCTGGGTCTCAAACTACGCGTTCTTACACACCATCCGGCACTTGGGTCCAAAAAGACACTAGGAAAAAATCAATCGCAAGAACGCTTAATCCGTTCAATTCATCTCGCGCGTACATTTCGTGCGATGGTAATATCGAAGCGTTAACACGACCAAGAAATTTTTGTCATGTTCGCTTAATGCGTTTACCCCATCTTCATAGGGTAATTTAGCATTTTCATTGCGAGTAAAAAAAGCCATAAAGACGTTATTTCACGTATCCGGAATGCATTTTCGAAAATATAATATCTCCGAGAGAATTTCGTTCGCCAACGAACCAGTTAAACCGAACGATCGATCTTGACCTGCCGTTGGCCCGTATATGCAGTTTTTTATATTGCCAAATATTCCGATCGCCAAATTACTAGTTTCCAAATTACGAATATGGACGGGCGTTAAAAATTCAGGTTTATACATTGTAATGTTTCAACATTTATTAATGTGCATCGGGTTTTTTTTGCACATAAAATCCAAGAACTAGATTTTTTGGCACTATATAATTATGAGCGAAACGTTCGCCGCTTCTACGACTGCAGGTGATGGTCTATGTTAAGGTTACATTGTAGAAGTAAATTTTGATTATCGGTTATTCATAAATGGGTGGATGTGAAAACGAATTTTAATTTTTTCCCAAACCGAAGGGAATTGAAAATTATACGTAGCTAAATTTTTTTCCCCTCTAATGTGTAACAGGTTCTTTCGAACTTCGTGAAAGAAATGAAATTTTTTGTGGCATTGAAGGCATTCGAGTGGAAAAATTTTTCAATTAATTATAGATTTGTTTATAAACACCTCCTATAGATGTTTTGCTATTTTCATTAACCATACAATCTTATTAATTGAATCACATTGACGTTGTGTTTACGCAAGTAATCGTTTGACTAGGTATCATATATCTATAACGATGATTATTGTTTAGTCGATTACAAAGTTCTGCTACGAATTGAATTTTAAATTACAATTGATTTAAAGAGAAAAAAAAAGAATTTAAATTTTGAATTTAAAAGCAAAAAATATTCTATAAAAGCATCGACTATCGCTATAACCCGCCTCTACGAATGTCATCGTGGAATCACAATTCACAATTTCGTGACATTTACAATTTCACCGCCTCATCGGTACCTAACTACGCCATTACATCGAGTTAATAATAGTTTATACGTGAAAGAAAGAACAAAATACAAAACAATATTAATACTTAATTTACTAATAGCAACTACCGTGTGGCTTGTTTTGCGGAATTATCTATTTCCAATTGATACCTAATGCTCGCGGGCGAGGTAAATTATTGTATTTTAAATTTTCATATAAGCCAAGTGATACGTTAAAATGCAGATAACAAAAAAGAAATCCGTGCACCCTACACACCTACTTTTGTTGTACGCGATTCACAAAATTATATACAAGCTCAGAACTTCTAAAACACGATATATTTATTTGAGTTCGTGCGTATGTATTGAGAATTACTATTATCATCCCTCTAATTAGATATGAAAATATTTTCACTATTTTTATTTTTTGCAACTTTGCATATTGGATGCCATTATTTGAAATGTTAATAGATGCAGTATATTTTTAAATGGTCTTATTTTCATGAAATTTGAGCTTTCAGTTATTGTAGTCAGGGAGAAGAACTCTGAGAGTAAAGTTATTAAATACTATTTATCAAAAAAGGGAACATCTTACTTCCTTCCATATAAAATGTGTCATTTTTTCATTAACTTTCAGAAGCATGCATCATAGCTGGAGTGGTTGTACTTAGTTTTTAGTTGATGCGATCGGAAAAGTGAGATATATGAAAAGAGGCGATATTGTAAGCTCTCTGTCTCTTAGAACATGGGTAATTAGGTTTTTTCCTTGTAGAAAAAAAAAAAAAAAAAGGAAATCTTATCTCAAGAGTGTATTTTATTATTTTATTTAAATTTATACTTTTTTCAAAAAATGAGAAAAACTTGTAAAATTTATTCTATTCAGATGAGATATTTATAACATGTTTAGAAGATGAATGACAGGTACCTAACCTACCTAAAGCATATTATTATTATTATTTTTCTTTTTTATAAATTTATAGGTATTTAATTCTCTCTACTTCCCCTTATTGTAGAAACATAGAATGGGATCATAAGTTGTACATAATTTTACATTTTCTTCTTTTCTTTTTAATTTAGGATGAAAATTCCTTCATTCATGACTTCTAACTACGAAGATATTTCTGTCTTTTTTTCATGTTTTATTCAGGTAGTTATTTTAATCCACCTAGTTATATATCTGCGACAGAAACGCGATGCTGGAGTTGGCTTCTACGCATGCGTAATACGCAAATATATTTATCAACCGATCATATTCTAAACTATTCATATAATAGTCATTCAAAGTGATAATGAATATTTTTATTTTATAATCATTCAAATTCTATCACCTTTTTCATCGAATTCAACATCATTACCCTACTGACAAAAAAGCAGTTATTGAGTAAATGGGATCACTTTCCGAGGCTGAAGACTTTGCTCTTGCATTTTACATGTGAAAGGCTAGTTAAGAGCCTGGTAAACCAAAAAAAATGGTCCTACTTGAGCATTTTTATCTGTTGGTATACAATATAGTAACTGTAAATTGCATTACGGTACCATCAGAATATTAGAAGTAAGTACATATAACGATAAGAAATACTGCAATGGCTTGATATTGCTTGACGAAATGATGATTAAATTATACGTTATCTAGATATGATGATTGTTGTATGCATGATTTTCGCATAAATCGGTTCAAATATTTCGCATGTAGTCGCATATCAGCTTGGTTGAACTTTACTCACGCGTGACTAAATGGCTTAAATGACGTACACCTTTGAAAGGGTCTCATTGGTCTTTGCACAGCTTATGCAATTTGTGTATGGTCAATGCATATTTATTGCAGAAGTTCGTATTGTTGATCATAACGATAAACAAGTTCACAAAATCATTCAGTTCATTTAATTTGTGAAAATGAAACAACATTTCAACTCAGTTCTTTCGTTGATTTCAGAAAAATGTCAAGTTCAATTCAAGCCAGAAGTTGACAATTTGAACCAATGTAAAGTTCAGTTATTGAAGAAAGTTCATAGTCAAAGGAACTTATTTTAGTATCTATAAGTGAGAGCAGTTATAGTTTCTGCGACTACATCAGGAATCCAAATAAAATATCTATGTATCTTTACAACATTACAAGGTGTGATGTGTATACCTACTTGATAAATGAGGTGGATAAAAATTTGAGCATCTAAAAAAGTGAATTGAAGAAAATTCAAGTTTAGGTCAGTTCATTCAGATTAAATTCCAAACTAAGCTCAATACAATTCATTTTATCCTGCAAGAAATTTAAAGTGCAGTTGAGTATACTTAAGAAGAATGTTCAAGATCACAACCTTGACAATTTAAAAGTTCAGTTAATTACTCATTAGTGAATTTGGGCAAAATATCTCTAATTTATGTGATACATATTAATTTAATTTCACTCTCACAGACTAATAATAAATTCAAGTTGTACCATGAACAAATTTGATTTCGTCAAAGAACTCGGTCATCCAAATTTATCTACAGGTAAAATTAGTCAATGACAATAACAAATACATAGGTATAATGGAAGAAAATAAAATGAAATTTTTTAAAAATAAATAGGTATATTTCATCAACATAAATGCCATAAGAAGGCTAATGCTTGTTCGTAAGTCGAAAGTCAAAACACTACTGGAGCATGATGATCAAATTCACGTTGGGGCAGGCGAAATTGTCTTCTACGCATGCGCAAAAATGTGAATCAACTAATTATTCGATTAAACAATGAAATACTGTGAAGTATTATCGATTATCGATTACTTCATTTATATTCGCGCATGCGTCGTATACAACTTCAGCAGCCTCCATTTTAATTTGATTATCGCTTTTAACGAATTACTGTTGATTGTAAATTACGGATTACAGTAAGTATAAATTTTGTTAGGAACATTTACATTGTATTTTTCGTAATTTCAAGTAAGTATTGATTTTATTTATCAAGTAATCTCCCGTTAGTTCGCTATATATGTTCGTAGGCATCTTGTCAGTTTCCATCTCGTTCATATTCATTCATCAAAATTAGGTACAAAATGGCTGAAAGATCACGCGGATGCGCACTTAATGCAAACGATAACACTGAAGTACATTAGCGAAAAAAGAAAGAATTTGGTATTTCTTAATCTGAATTCCTAAATAAGTATAATTACACATATAATGAAATGAAAAGTAAGTAAATAATATTGGGCATGGGCATCTGTTTTCTTTGTTCATCATCCTTAATCATAAATTCATAACATTTTTCAGTGATTGATGAACAACTAGAAAACACAACATTCTTTTTGATACAGAATTCCAGATGATTGTACCTATTCAAGATAAGTAAGTATCATCTACTTTCATTTAAATATCCATTTTTAACACCTAAATGAACTATAAAATAATGCAAACGAATCGGATCTGGAATCCATAGCTTATTTAGTGATAATTTCATGAGCATGAACACAGAATCTTGAGTCTGTTTTCATCGAATACTGAAGTTTTGAGTAAATTAATTATTTGTTTCACCAATGCGACTATTGTTTCTCTTCAGCTCTTATTTATACAAATTAATGCATCAACATTAGTCGTACCACTATCAGTACTGTTATGAATCTAGTAAATGGAATAAATATATTTACATAAATACCTAAGACTTCTACATCTTATACAAAATTCAACAGTCAGTTTTTTTATATAGTTTAACCTAGATTCAGAAATCTTCGTAATCAAATGTGGTTTTCAAATTCATTCCAATGACAAGTTCATAATTTTAACAGCTTTCCCATCACCGGGAGATGTAATTCGTTGGAGAATATTCACGAACTCGCTCGAATTGATTTCCTACATTACTTTTTTCTTCGATATTCGCTAAGAAAAACTAACGTATTTCTATCGCCCCTCTACACTTTCTCTATGTATACCAGAGCAACTAGAGATATGTATTGTAAAGAAATACAAATTCTTTGTTACAATATAAAACTGAATTGCGAAAATTTAATAACTGGATAATGCTATTGTAGTTGTGATACACTCTATGACGTATATCGGTACATCAAATGAGAAACGTTCAGGTATTCATTTCGGGTAAGTACGCGATGACAGGTCGGCGATGCTTTGTTGGAAAGATTTGTTTCATTTTTCTTGCGGTTAGTTTTACAATATTGAAAAATAGGATTTTTGAATTGCAAATTAGAAATATGTATTAATGGCTATGCACCATGTTGATGCATTCTGTAACGACGGGTGAAAGTTCGAATCGAATAATTTTCGACATATCGAGGCCTTGAAAGCTTCCTGCTTTGTTAACGAATTGGTGGAACGGCTGTTATTTTTTCAGGGGCTGTAAACGAGTAATCACGTAGGCTCAGCGTAGTAGCCAAATGAGATGTGTGTCAGCCTCTCAAGTGTAATCTAACTTAGAAATCTAGCTCACGATTCGCGAACTCGTCGAGCAACGTTCGCCGAATTATGCAGGTAAGTGTTGCAACGGTAAGTGCCGAAATTATCATAAAACGGGCATGACATCAGCGACTTGGTGCCCGGTCCTTAATCGGTTGCAATGTTATGAGAACACGTCATTATAGTATAGAAGAGCAGCGAGGAAGAAGCGAAAAAAAAACAAGGGCTAATCTACACGTGTCAAGGTCAATTATGCACAAGCGCATGGTCCGGTCCTAAGCATTCCATCCAAACTGATGACTAAAGATATCGTACTCGTTATCGCGAGGATATTATCATCGTGTGCACTGTACATGTATGTATTCTAGGTGCACCGGGAAAGACGCGAATTGTGATACACATTGTAATCGATTCTCGAACGTGTTTCCAAGAAATACCATACAGGAAGAACGTCTTTTTAGAAAAATATTTGCGTATTATTTTTTTTCGGCGTACACCTCAGTCGCCAATCTGGTTATACCTAAGGCGTGGTTGCTATAATAAATAACGCCGATTTTACAACTTTTATCGTATATTCGTCGTCGAATTTAAACGCGCTGAAAATTTAAACAGCTTTTATAGCGTAAGCGTTCCAAGTTGAATTATTCAAAAGAACGAGGCGAAGTAATAGGTCGACGCGTTCGGTGCATTTTTTCAATATTTTTTTCTTCCCTCGATGGCGAATTAGCGGTGACGTAGGTTTATAATCCTTGCACCGTGTACCTCCCTTCTGCGGTCACCTATGGCAACAAGGCGGCGCGATGTGCGAAAATTCGATTTATTTTTTAATGCATCGGTTCTACGATCGTGTTACCAGATAGCTACCTATTTTGAAATTCGTCTCGGTCATAATTCGAGGCCATATGAATCACTCGAGTCCGAAACACTCATCGATTAAATTGGAAATCGCAAACAATTGAAATTTTTCGCAGCTTAAGGTGATTTCAAGCTAAACAATATGAAACTTTTTTGCATATTTTTTTTTTGAAATTTTATCATTAAAAAAAATCAACCACCTCAAACTTCATAATTGCAGCATTGAAATATTATTTAAAAAAAAATATATGTATAATTGTATACGTACTTTTATAGAAAAAATATTAAAAAAAGGTACATAAGGGTATATCTTGTACGTAACATGCACATCGTAAAGAAGAGGAGAAAAATTAAAATCAATAAACTCCGAAAAACTTTTCAAAAAACACAAATAGTGTAAAATTGAATTCTTGAAATTTTTTAGACTACAATTTGTTTTTGATTTCAGCGAGTAAAAATTCAGTTCCGCAAATTTTTTAAAGCTTTGATTGTTTATATAAAAGGCATAAAAAATATTAAAAATTAATAATTAAAATTTTTAGAATTTTTGAACATTTTTAAAAGGAATAATAAATTTCAAATCGTTTTTTAAATTTTTAGAGCCCATGAAAACTTTGAAAAAATTCTACAAATTTTCCAAACATCAAAAAGTAATTTTCTTTTCAGCTGAATTTTTATTTTAAGACGATACCTATTATATACTATGGTGGGCCGAATTTTCGACATTTTGGAAAATTAAGCTGACACAGTAAAAAATTGTTGTGAAATGATCTGAAAAGATGTCATAAAAATTTCAGCCCCGAGCTCAATTTTTACAATTGCCAAAATGAGCCTGAAGTTTTAAATTTTTTTCGAAAACCGAAAAGTTTTTAAATCGGGTAATTTACGCTACTAATAAATTAAAATATTTTTTAATCAATGAAAGAACATAAAGAAAATGTATTTGACGACTATTTTTCATTCAGTGGTTCCCAACTAGTTTCCAGTATCACTGAAGTGAAGCAAAAATCGCTTAAAATTGGTGTAATTGCGATTTTATGCATAACATTTGGTATCTTAATTCAAGTGAATATATATTAGCTTATTAGTAGTGCAAATTATGTGATTTAAAAAATTTTTGATTTTCGAATAAAATTTGAAAGTTAGGCCCATTTTAGCAATAGTAAAAATTGAACTTAGGGGCTGAAATTTTTGATCATTTCTAACAGTTTTTCACTGTGCCTCCTTACTTCAGGAAAATAACCAAAACTTAGCCTACCCTACTATACCCCCTACCTGATTAGAGAAAGAGAGGTTGTAGTAGCAGAACTTCATATCTTTGCGTTGCAGCCCATTTGTAATAATTTACGGCAAATGTCTAATTTTTTGGTACGTATATTTTTGCTGCAGATTTGATGATGGGCTCTTTGTAGATTCCGAAATGATACATTTTTTTTTGCCTAAAAATGACAACTCACTCAAATTTTGAGAAGCGGTGGAGATAGCGAAAATCGCTCATATAAAAGAGTCTGATAAGGACACAGATATACCCATATTTGAGCTTTTTAAATCAATTTGGAGGGGAGTTAAAACTAAAAGCAATTTTCTGAGAAAGTTTTAAGTCTTGAAACATCTTAAATTATCCATATATTTCACCAAATCGAACTAACAGCTCAAACTTCGTGTGTGGAGTTAGTTAAGCATAAGAATCTAAGCTTGACTTCTCGGATCAAGCGAGAATAAGATGGGCCCAGGAGTTCCTGAGTTGTCAATGGAGAAAAGTTCGTTCGTAAGTAGGATATACTTTGAGCAAATTGAAGTTTTATAATTTTTGGATCATGGGGAGGGAGGGGTAGGGATGTCTGAGACAGGGAATAAGATTGGCTAGTGTATGATGGAATGTTAGTGGTATTTAGAGACGAATTTCGGAGTGTTTAAAGACGATTTTTTTTTGACCCAAAAATTACAAATAATTATTTCATACATAAGTTATTTCCTTGTAGTGGGCGATGGACGCAGAATGAGAAAAATATTTTTTATAATGGATTTCTTCTTTGAAATTGGAATTTAGAATTTTAGTGCACTTTGGTAATGCGGCCAAAGGTATCATCCCTCCGTTCCGCTCTCTTAATCCGACTTTGACCGTCGTTATCTTTAACTTCATACAATAACTAACCCAGAAGTTGAAACCTGGGAATTCCGATAAAAATAGCATCATTGAAAAATAAAATGAGTGAAAAGATAAAGTGCCTTGATTTCCAATCTGTAACTTAATAACGTCGAAAATTCATAACGTAATTTTCGCGCGATAACCGCCAAGTTACTCATACAACGAAACGACATTAAAGTAGAAAAAAAGCCAAACCAATTTATACGTTTGTCGACGGTAAATATCATTTTTAGTATATCTCCCCATTACCTATCTTATATCTCTGTCGTCTACTGCACACCAAATAGCATCAGCGATGAACTCATTCGAATCGATTATTCCTCGACGAAGCATTAAATTATGCATCCCTTGGACCACCGAATCGGCGGAATTTCCGAGCGCGCACGCCGACGTGAATTAAAAATTCATAAATTTCTACCAAAACGTCTTGAACGGCTTTCAATCGTTGTCAACGACGACCGCAGCTTTCGATACCCGTTATTATCGCTTTTATTAGCGTACCATTGGCGCGAAAAATATCTCCGTCTTGTCGAAATTATTTTCCTCTGCTTTTCCGCTTCAATTGGGTTTTCGTAGAAATGAATTTTTAATTAAAAAAATTAAACCTTTTACACCGAGTACAAGGAAACTGTTATTAAATTTAATAGCTTCAGGGTTGCTCAAGTTACGCTAGTTTCAGGTCATTGTAAGATAAACGTATCTACGGAATTTTGTGAGCAGATCGATAATCAAGGGTTGGTACTTTTGTGGGAATGTGTGGTGGACTATGCGGTTATGTTTACGAATTCGTTAACTTGTATGATAGCCGGTTGATGATTTGAAGGCGTTTTTTAAGCGTCTAATATGTACGTGTTTCGGCATGATGTATGGGTTGCATTTCATTTGAATTGAAGGTGAGTATGGGTGAAATATATATTTTTTATTCGAATGATCCATCTGTCTACTTTGCGTTAATATGAATTAATTTTTTTTTCTTACAAAAAAATTAAATCCCAATTTTTTTATTTATGATTATTTATGCGCAATGCTATTTTTACGCTCAAGTTAGTTTTAGAGTTTGTTGAACAAGTAGGAGTATCGCAGAACGAACTGATGGGGCTTCCTTTTATACCTTTATATACGTCGTAGTGAAGGAAATATACACACTTAACGATTGATTCTTTGCAGTTTTCACGGAAGAGTTGAACGCAATTTAATTTTCAGATCAGAAAATATTATTTATAAATTTACTCTATGAAATTTGAACCTCCTATTTTTAATATGCCTTCGCACTAAGCAACAATATAAAATAGGATAGTAAAGGTATATTTTACATAATTTAAAAATTAAGTTCAATTTTAGCAATACTCTATATTTTGCAATATTCGCCAATCACTCAATACAAGTACAGTAATTCAAATCCCACAATTGACGACTCGCAGATTATCTGGAACGTAAAGCATCTTGACCTTTTAGGAAATTTCCGTTGTGTTACTATTTCATCAACTAGGTGTTCAAAATTACTTCATCGTATGTAATTATTTTACTTTCTCAATCATCAGAAATACGTACACAAAGTAGTGAATATTTATGAATAAAATAAACCCAAAATCAGACGCATTTGGCCATCATATTTCGAAACCCTCCCTGCTTTGACCTCCTATTCAAATTAGATAGACAAAATAATTGTTGTTTTGAATTTAAAAACTCAGTTTAATAATTTTTATTTATTTTTTTCAGCATTTTTCACTGAGAATATAATACTGTATGAAAAAAAACACACATTTTGAAGGAAACCAAGACTGAAATCTACCTTCAGCCCTTTCTTACTTCTCGACATCTCCCCTTCCCATACTCTTGAACAATTATAATATAAGCTAAAAAATCCTTATTTTTAATCCCTTCAAATCAGTTATTACTCATTGACAAGCCAATTTCGATTGGCAGTTACGCCAAATTTGTGCAATTGCAAAAAGATGATGTGCACTTCCAAAAAAAATTTCGACCATATTACGATTTTTGACCAGTGTTGGTGGCGACAAGGAACAAATCTATCATGTTTGCTTACGTTATTTCGTTACGTTATTTTGTTACATTTCCGTTACATTATTTTGTTACGTTTCCATTATATTATTTCGTTACGTTTCTGCTATGTTTTTTCGTTACGTTCCCGTTACGTTACTTTGTTACATTTCCGTTACGTTATTCTATTACATCTTCGTTACATATTTCCTTGCGTTTCCATTATGTTATATCATTACATTTCTGTTACATTATTTCGTTACATTTTTGTTACGGTATTTCGTTACGTTTCCGTTACGTTATTTTGTTACATTTCCATTAAGTTATTTTGTTACATTTCTGTTGCATTATTTCCTTACATTTCTGTAACATTATTTCGTTACATTTTTGTTACGGTATTTCGTTACGTTTCCTTTGAATTATTTTGTTACGTTTCCGTTATGTTTTTTTGTTACGTTCCCGTTACGTTATTTTGTTACATTTCTGTCAAGTTATTTTGTTACATTTCCGTTACATTATTTCGTTACGTTTCCATCATGTTATTTGGTTACATTTCTGTTACTTTGTATTGTTACGTTTCGTTACGTTATTTTGTTACATTTCCGTTACGTTATTCTGTTACATTTCCTTTACATTATTTCGTTACGTTTCCCTTATGTTATTTGGTTATATTTCTGTTACGTTATTTCGTTATGTTTGCGTTACATTGTTTCATTACATTTCCGTTACGTTATTCTGTTACATTTCCGTTACATTATTTCGTTACGTTTCCATTACGTTATTTCGTTACATTTCTGTCACATAATTTCCTTACGTATTTCCATTACGTTGTTTCGTTATGTTTCGATTACATTATTTCGTTACATTTCTGTAACGTTATTTCTTTACATTTCTGTTATGTTATTTCGTTACTTTTCCGTTACATTATTTTGTCATCATTTCATTGCATTGCGGATCAAATGGTTTTTTTTTTTTTTTGTCAAATACCAAGTGACTACATGATTCGAGCACCCTATGAGCATTTGTTAGATAGTGGATAGAGTCTCACCGTTATCTCAAAAATGGATTCTTTATGGTAGTCTAAAAAAAAAACTGCAATCCAAGAATGAAAAATCCCAATATTTTTTTTCCTTTTCAATATAGATCATGCATAGTTGTGAAGCAAAAAATCTCTCACAAAAAATGGCTAAAAACGAAATAAATTTTAAATTTTGGAATTTTATTTCAAAACAATCACGCTTATATTTTATAAATACGTTGAAACTAGGATGAATCGAATTTTTTTTGAAAACTAGACGAAGTGAGGGCAAAATAGAAATTAAATGACCGCTATGTAATATGTAAAAGATATTAGCCAAGGAAAAATTTTCAAAATTTTGAAAATTACAATAAAAATATTTTTGGACAATTTGAATTTTTTTGCGTTCAACACTTATATTTTGTTTTCTAAGGCGATATAATATTTAATTGACTTTTTTTTTTTTTTTTTTTTTTTTTGGAAAAAAGAAACAATTTTAGGTACGTTCAAAAATATGTAGAAAATAGTTAATTTAAAGATCATTTGTATGGTATGAGCTTTATTTGATATTTTCAGAATCCAGCAGACAAAATATGCTGAGTGGTATCTTACAGGGCTTTTCAAATTATGAGTTATTTTGAGGTAGAACATTTAAATGATGCCATTTTGAAGTTTCTTATGATTTTTTTTATGTGAAGAATTTTCAATTTTTTTGCCTTTCACAATATTTTCCAAAAAAAAAAAAAAAAAAAAAAAATAGCTAGAAATCGTTACAGAAGTAAACACATCTCAGCCTATGTTTCCTATCGGCAATGCACTTCACTCCTCATCATTTGTATTATTTTCACGGCGAATTCCGTAATATACCATTCGAATATTACAACGTTGGCGTACCGTATATAGAAAATACTATCCGGTAACGGCACGATCAAGAATAATGAAAATTTTAATACCACTGTAAAAGAATTTCCACTCGCTATCGAAAAATATTTTTCGCCGAGCAAGAAAATAATAAGAAAGAAAAAAAGAAAAAAGTAAAAGACGCGAAAAATAAGAAGTAAAATAAAGAAAGGCGAACAACATGCAGCCGGGAAAACGAAAAAGAAAACGCCTAGCAACAAGTAGCTCCGGCGAAAGGCAATTGTCGGGCGAAATAACAGGGTTTATAAGGGTGCGACGTTTTTCGAATAGTTGGAATGCTGAAGCACAAAAACGCTTTTCTAGACTCGGGCAAAGGAGCTCAGTTAAGTCGGGGTTGACCCACATACCAGACGGGACATAGAGGGAGGAAACGAAAAAGAGTATTTTTCCAAGCAAAATAGGTTAACGCGCGCTATTTTGCGGACGACCGTAAGATCTACCTCCGTCGCGTCGCCCACCCTCTTTCGTTTCCCTCCGTACGCGTTCCCGTCCCGGCAAACTATTAAATTTCTTTCCTTTCCAAATGTTTTTTCCTGCTTTCGGTCTGGACCTTCAGACCCCGCCGCTCTTAAATTGGAACCGATCAATAGAAAGCTCATTTTTGTCCTTTTCCGTGAGTGTCTTTTTATAACGTTCCCTTATGAATACTTTCGGTTCACGAGTCGCAGTTTTTATTTTATACTTTTTTCGTGCGCGCTCCTCGCTGCTTTTTTACCGAAATAAATTTTATACGATTTTATGCGCCGCCGTTGGTGCAACGTTAATCCAGCTCCTTTGCCTTTCGTCCTCGATTAGGCGAACCGGTAAAGGTCTCGGATTATTTGCGCTTTGGCGACTTGTATGATTTTTACGAAATAGTTCCCAAAATTGAGATTCAGGACATTCCTAAAGGTTACCTTTCTCGTTGTACTAATCTAATAAAAGGATACATTTTTCAATATTTAAGATACTAAATTGCAAAAATGTGTTGATCGACGTGTAGTGAATTCGAAATTCAACAGAGTTAAAAAAGTAGTTTAAAAATGAATTTATAGGCTCAACTTACATACATAAAATGATATATAACACGATATCTAATATTTCGATCTGTTACTACACAAAATAAATGGACTTTATAATATTTATTTCCTGATATTTATTTAAATAAATAAATGAATACAGAAAAATAAAGAAAAAAATAATAAATTGGATTAATACAATAAATTAATAAATTGAAAAATTAGTCAAATAATTGAAATAAATCTTGGAAAATGAATTCGCACCCCCAGTGCAATAACACCACATAAATCTTTCTACTTGTTTTCTAAACAATGAAAAACGAATTCAAATTCAGTTCTTTTTTTGAAAAAATCATTTTTAGTGATTTTTGAGATGTGATGTTATTGCACTGAGGGTGCGAATTAGATACAAAACTAAATATGAATAATAAATGTAATATATTGATATTTATTGAAATAAAATGAATTAATAGTTGAACTGTAAACAGATAATCCAAATGAATAAATCAAACACATAAATAAATGAAATAAAATATTAATGGATAAAATGATAATCATAATGTATATTATTATTATTCATACTGGCGTATTTAATTACCATGACTATTATGACAGAAAATAAATAAATAAATGAATAAATAAATAATATTTTTTTTACATTTTTTTATTTAATAATTTCTTTTTGGTTATTTAATTTATTTTATTCAATGAATTAATTCTTTTTATTCAATTTAATTTACTAATTTCTTCAATTTTTTTTTTCTTTATTCACTTAATTCATTTATTATCTATTTTATTTTATTTAATCATTTATTATTAAATTTATTTATTTATTTATGTGTTTGATTTGTTCATTTAAATTGTTATTGTTGTTTTTATTTCTTATACTGATATCTTGGAAGGAAGTATTGGAAGGGAAGATGTTGTCAATTAAATGAAGATCGCCTGCAGATTCCTTTCTCAGTCAGCCTAGCGTGTACTTTTAGAGTATCATCTATACTCCTACAGATGTACTTCTCTCACTCCAGTTGATCTTCGTTACACTCGTGATACAGCGAAACGACTATGGGCTGAAAAAAAAATATACCACATATATAATCTTGACTAAAATTAATTCAATATAAATTAAATATCGAATTGTAGTTACTTAAACTTGAAGCCATAGGTACTGGGGTACACCTCTCCTTAAAACCTCTTGTGAGCACAAGGACGGCTGCCATAGCCATATTATTTGTTACCATTATTCTCAAAAAATTAAAAAAAATGTAAGCAGCCATACCGCATTACTGGAGCTGAATTTCTAACTGGGGCTTGTTCAGGTTTAGAAATAATTTAGCTAAATTATTTATGAGTACGGACCACACCCAATATCAAGTCTGAACTCCTACCTTATCGCTTCCAAAACCATTTGAGAATTTGAATTTGAACAAATGTAGCATTTCTTGACATGAAATAATCATATGAATGAAGAATGAACACATGTTACTCAAATTACAACTACTCGAGGCTCCTCAAATTATCTTCTGATTGTTAAGTCCATTTTTTTGGATCCGTTTTGATGCAAACTGAAGAGGTAATATTCTATTCATCAATCAACCCTACACATGAAGTTTGACGTTTTTGAAAATTCATGAAATTTCCTGCAACAAATTCCCCTTCAAAAGCCTTTTTTTGCTTTAACTCCTCTCCAAATTTACTTAGAAGGGTAAAATTGGAATAGTTCAGTCACTTGGGCTCATTTTATCACATGACATCTCTATAAAAAATCTTCGACTTCTCTTGTACCCCACCATATTTTGAGGTCAATAACCTCTCCTTCTCCCCTCCAAAATCATGTATGCAGAATTGGAGATGAATAGGGGATATAGTATACTTCCTATTCCAAATAATGATATGAGTTCAAATTAATTACATTTTTACTAATTTGAGGCTCCTCAGCACCAACTCAAATTTTGATAATCCGCCATTTTGGATCCATTTCGACACGAATATTCAAAACTGATATTATGGTCAGCAACTAACCCCACAAAAAAAGTTTGACTTTTCTAGGTTGATTTTGTGAGGAGATATGAAAGATTCAAGAAATTTCACTACTCAAACCTTCCTCAAAATGTTATTTTTTGCTTCAATTCCTCTCCAAATGCACTTAGGAAGCTGAAATTTAGATGTGTTGGCATTCGTAACTTACTTTTTCATATGAGATCAAAAATGAAAATTACGAGTTATTTGCTCCTTTTCCACCACTTCTCAAAATTTGAGTGATCCGGTCATTTTGACGTGTATCGAAGAAATAAAAACGTATTTTTGTCGCATGTTTAAGAAAAGTCTCTCATCAAGTTTTGAGCGAATTTCATAAATGCACGGCAGCGCTCCGCGTGGTGGAAAAAAAATATACCGTGCGACCAACTGATCTTTGCACCCCTTAGCGTGAAATTCCCTACTTCTAAACTGAGTGTGAATTTTTTCATTTCTTTTAGTTTTTCATATGATAGTGATTGATGGAAATCGTCATAGTATTTATTAATAAAATTTTTAACATTTTATTTTTTCATCATAAATTGATTTCAGTTAATTTTATCAAGAATCAGTGTTGCCAAGTGAACTAGAGTAATTTATCGAAAATTGAATAGAATACATAATTTTTATAAATATCGTTTAGAATGGTTGGAAAACGAAATAATTGAGTTTTTATTTCTTGATACAACAAAAACAACGAGAGAAATCGAATTATTTGATGTTTTTATTTTCCACTAGGGAATTCGGCGCTGAGGGGTGCAAACATCAGTTGGCCGTACGGTATACTATATAGGTACTAAAAAGTTGGACATTTGCTAGATGATTACAAATGGTTTGTAACGCAAAGATTTGAAGGCCTCACCGTCCCCCACCCCTCCTTCTCATATCAGGTAGGCTGTAATAAGGCACCTATAAAAGATGAGTAGAGGAAGACGCCATATTGGTTCAGAAAAATCACCAGAATTTTTAAAAATTCGATTACATAAAATCGTAAAAATTGAGCGTAGGTTGTTTTTGATATGTCTATTTGAAAAATATAGTTTTTTTGATATAACTGTTATTTTATTTTTCAATTCCTTTCAAATTTAATTTTTTACGAACTTTGAAAATTATTTTCTATGAAATAATATGGCTTTTTTCTTTACCTTCTTTTTATAGGTACTTTAGGCTGTAATAGCTATCGTTTTTAAGTTGTAAACTCGGCTAAAAAGGAATTAGAATTAAAATTTAATTTTTTTAATTTTGTAATATATCTAATCATAAAAAAAATTCAATCTTTCATTTTGTTTAATTCGAGTGAAAAAGAATCTTTTTAATGATCAATTATTTTACATCACTGCTCAGTTTTTGAAAATTTTTTGCTGAAGTAATTTTTATTTATATTTTTGTAAATCAAATGGCACTGCTGTTATATTTTATTTACTCCATATTTAGTGTCGGGAATTTGGCGCTTTGCTGATATGGGGCTCAGTTGGTCACACGGTGTACAATACCATGTAAAAATTAAAATTTAATTTCGTCCTATCTCACCAACTAGCGCAATCCTACATCAACTTACTCCCAATTTGAACATTTATTTTTCAATCCTGCACACATCTGAGCGCCCACGTCTTCATGCCGAAAATGTCAACTCGCTGACCACCACTAACTTTGTCAGTTATTTTTATAATTTTTTTAATTGGCTTATCATAATCTGCTGTCGTTTCGCAAAATCGAAATCACACATTTTCGTACTACAAGAAGAGTAGGACGTTAATTTAGACATCCTACTTGTTAAAAAAACGTCAGCATTTTCGAGATTCGAGTCGACGAAACGTATCCGCTCATCCATCGTTCCAAAAAAACCTCGCTCGTTACATCCCCGAATGCTTCACTCCGCTAAAATTCAACACCTTGCCCCATCCGAAGAAAATAAATTGAAAATGGCGCGAAACGAGAAAAACTGCAGGACTTGCAAGACTTGCATAAAATATAACGTTACGAGAATATACGCGTTCGGTCGACTAAAGCGAAATAATGTAGAACCCGAAGCGATATAAAACTTGATAAAATCGATGGTTCGAAGGAAAAAAGAAGCGGGAAAAAAAAATCAGAAAAATTCACAAAAACTAAAACGAATATACTCGAGGGTTTATAGCATCCAAATTTTTTTCCAACGTGTTCCCAAAATAGTCGATATAACGATACGCGAAAGAAAGGCCCGATGAGAAAGCCAGTCGCGTTCGACTCGTATACTCCGCAGCTATAAAGTTTTAATGGCTCAATTTCGCGTTCATATACGATGTTTTATCAAAGGGTTCTCAAAACAATCTACTAGAAGAGGGCACGGCGACGGAGTGGGAAAAACGTTCAATTAACTAAGGTACATCTAGAGCGTCCATCGACGGCGACTTTTATCGGTTATTTAACTCTATTATTCCGAGTATATAGGTACTTAGATGGTATAGGGATAAAGGGAGCGTTGGCTTTTAATTGACCAAACCCAGCGAGACTTTTTAACTTGGGTCAATCGGTGAAACATCGATGAGTGCTTCTGGTACTGGAATGGTCGAAAATTAACGCGATTATAAGACAAGGCTGGGTGTAGCGTAGTATTCGATATTAAGACAAAGCTCTATAGGTTGAGAAACCCTGGACGAGACAGCTGGGCCATTTATGCAGCCATTGTAGCCATTAACGGTGACAAATATAAAGCGTAAATCTATATAAGAATGCAATTGCGAAGAGTTTTAGTTTTATTCAATAAATTTACCTATAACGATTCGGTCTGGCCGTCTTCATCGTATATCGAAGACGACAGCGGACGCGTGATACGAACGAGGTTTTTTTTTCACGTCGTCTTCGAATTTTCATATTCGTCGACGGTATAGCGCGTTGATGCAGCGTATCATTCAAAATCTCATTTACTACACCGATTTAATGACTTTTCGAACGTTAAATAAAGTTAGCATAAATTCGAACTTAAAGTTCTCGTTGGTCGTTGGGCGGAACGACGTAAGCGGGCTGAGACCGAGTAGCGGATTTTCTTCTAGCCTAAAATGTAATCTTTTGCAAGTAATTCGTTTCCTTAGCCAAAGGAAGTAATTTGCGAGAGTAATTTTGCGTAAAACTGATTAAAACGTCGATCAATACGTGCTACGAATAGTTCGAAATTATTATACACGTACGAGCAGTCGAAATACGAGTGCCTCCGCTACGCCTTCTTACGACTAATAAAGTGTGTACGTAAATGCGAAATTATATTTAGGTAATCTGTAGTTATAGGTTGGCTTTAGGAAATGGGCCGCGAGGCATCGACTGAGTCGAAAGCTCGGCGGCGAACGCGGAAAAGTATCAGTTTCTTTTATTTATCGATCGTCGTTATACTCGGTCGAAAAAAAAAACAAACGAAGATTAAATTATCTCTCGAGTGCTTTTTATTAGTGTAATATTTTCTCGATAAAAAGCTCTTCGTTAATGCTGCTTCGCGATTCTTCGAGAGATAGGTAGCTCCCGAGTGCTTACGCGTTTCGTGAAGTTGTTAAACTTGGCGTGTGTGCGCGATGTTACGTTGGGTTTAGCAAGGCCTGAAATTAATATTTCGACGAATACGATTATTTTCCGCCTTATCTACAGGCGTACGATTTCTTCGGTTTTGCGTCGAAAATTTACGTTGAATTGAAATTGAATTAAGGACAGAAGGAGATATTTGTTGAGATTTCGAACGAACAAATTTATATTTAAAAGTCAACTGCTGGATTCATAAAGCATTTCATTACCTTTCACCTGTGCTCTTGCATTCGCGAGAGGATATGAATTTTAAAAATATTTTTAAAAAAACAGCACTTCGCCATAATCTAGAATAATGTAAGTTGGTACGTAAATGTTGGCAATGAATTAAAATTTAAATTATATCACTCAGTTTACATATATCCAAATTGTATCACTTAACAATGCTGTCTAGGTTACAAATTTACAATTGTAATATTTCACTCGAAAATTACATGAGCGGATCGCCGTACCGTTTGATATCCAATCAGAATGGTTTTATTATACGACTATACCAATAGGAAGCCAAAGCCTATTATCACTTTATTATTTTGAAGTTGACAATCTAAAATAATTAAAAAAATACATCTCCTGCTTTCAGTTTAAATTTAAATTTTGTTTCACAATGGTTGGTATTCGTAACTTACTTTTTTAAATGAGATTGAAAGCAAAAATTTTGAGTTATTTTTCCCGTATCCAGTCTCCTTCAAAATTTGAATGATTCTCCATTTTGAAGTGAATCGAAAAAACAAAAAAAGTACATTTTTTACATTATTAAGAATAGTCTCGCACCAAGTTTTGAGCAAATTTCAGTGTTACCAGGTTTATCATGGTTGAAGTCGCAAGTTTCGTCGACTCAACTCGCCCAAATCGCCCAAACTTATAAATAAACCCTGACAGGGGCGTAACTAAGGGGGAGGGGGCTGAAATTGGGAACTTGAATTTCTCTTGGGAAAATAAGAACTCGAATAAATTCGAACTGATGCCAACTTATATCATGTATAGCGCACAACCAGGGACGTAGCCCTCTTGGCTTTTGCAAAGTTGGTAAATTTGGAGTTTTAGCGTAGTTGGTAAACTTGACCACTTGCGCAGTATTATTACAACAGATATTTTAAAATTTTTTGAAGACTAAAAAAAAAAAAGGTTGTTGGTAAAATTTCATGGTATTAGTTGGCAATTTTTTGTTTTCTCCCCTGAACCCTAAGCGATTTCTACTATCATCTAAATTTGAACTGAACGATGGAAATCCAGTTCTTTGGAGTTATTAATAATTGATGATTCATTGATTCGTACAAAACTCAGGAAAACAAAAAATGTCTAAAAATGAAACTGGCCAGAAGGGTGATATTGAATGAATTTGTTATATATTTTGGCATAGTAAGAAGTCTCCCAATTTGCGAGTAGTCGCCATTCCATATTTTCGATTGCAAAAATCATGTTGGAAGTCGCCCATTTTGGGAAAAATCGCCCAACCTGGCAACACTGGCAAATTTCATGAATACCCGCGATATATAACAGCAGTGCCATTTCCAAAAATAAATAAAAATTACTTCAGCAAAAAATTTTCAAAAACTGAGCAGTGATGTAAAATAATTAATCATTAAAAGATTTTTTTTTCACTCGAATTAAACAAAATGAAAGATTGAATTTTTTTTATGATTAGAAATATTACAAAATTAAACAAATTAAAATTTTAAATCTAAAGTTGACAAAAAATGCATTATCTTGTCCGGAAAGTAGAAATTATATTGAAAAGATCATCATGATTTTGAATTTGGAAAAGGAATATATTTACTTCAACACTTATGGTGGCAAGCGTGAATAGTATTGCATCATCTTATGGTTATATGATGTCGTACATTTGCATATTAAAATTTGGCTCTTGAATTTTTATATCATTTTAAATACATTTCCTAAAATGGAAGGAAAAGATCGAAAAGGAAAATCTTTGCTTTTATTCTGTTGAATCTGAAACAAACTCGTCCTGTAATGAACCTCGAAAATATTTATACTGTCATCGATCAGGATCAGGATATTTCTTCAGCGAGTCATTAATTTGAAAGTTTTATCTTTTATCATGATGTGCCAAAATTTGTTTTACTAAAATTTGTTTTACACTTGAATGAGTTTTGTTTATTACTTATATTTTTATTTTTTTTTATCCAAAAATTTGAAAATTAATATTTTTATTCATATGCTAAAAATTGTTATACTTGAATAAGTTTTGTTTATTACTTATATTTATATTTTTTCACTTCTTTATCCAATAATTTGAAAATAAATTAGTCCATTTTTTTAATAATTCATTTATTTTATTTATTCTCATTTATAATCCAAAATAAACGACAAGACGCACTCGAGTATTCGCAAATACGCCAAAAGATACTCATAAAAGGCTCGTGCTTCCTATTGGCTGTATAGTCGCATAATAACGATTGTGATCGGATATCAAACGGTACGGCGATTCGCTCGTAAAATTACATGTTTTTGAGTGTTTCAACCTTTCCCCCCCCCCTTTCCTGGAGTAACTAAATTATATAAATATTTATCAGCTTGACTTAATCAGCCACTGCTCCATAGGATTTTGGATGAACTGGTAGGACATGTATCTATTCAAAATCGTGAGTGCCCATTTTGAGTTTGAAGCGTATGGGAAGAGTACGAATTCGGAACCCCTTTCTTTGGGATGTTCTCGATCAATCGGTTTTTCATTGAACTAATTACGTTATTTGCAGTGTTGCCAACTCTGCGGATTTATACCTATATTTAGGGTTTTTTAGGATTTTTTTCAACATTTATGGATTTTCTTGTGGTTTTTTGTTTTTTTTAGGGATATGTGGTTTTTTCGATATTTTGGATAGAACTTTCAAAAATGAGTTTTATTTTATGGATATGTGTGAATTTTATTCAAAATTTTGAGTTAATTACAAAAGTGACGAATTAAAGCAAAAAAAAAATGATGAAAAGTTGAAAAATTATACTGTTTGATATAAAGTTGTTTTTAATTTTTTTTTCGCTTTCAGCGTCTTCTAGCTTGAAGTTGTACGTTGTAGTATGAAGTATGAATTGAATTTCTTCCTTAAATATTGCTGGACAATAATCATCAAATCATATTTATAATAAATTATTTGATATTAATAATTTAATAACGCTTAATTGCTGAATAAACTATCAATAGTTGAAATTTTATTATCAATTTACTCATTTTTTCATTCGTTATAGGTACATTATGTTGAACTTTGAAAAAAAAAGTCATCACCTGTCAGTGTAAAGCCAAAAATGATGAAAAAAAATTTATATTCTTTTTTTTTGGGGAGGGGGGGGTTTATCATAAAGCAGCTACGGGCGAAAAATTTTGAGTTTTGTGGTTTTTTAGCAAAATTGTGTTGGCAACACTGGTTATTTTATGGTACTCGAAAAGCAAACTAAAAATGGTTGGATGACATTTTTCCCTAACTTGAATATTGAAAGAGCTACAGCTAATAAATTATTAATTGAGAAAAATATATAATTATGTATGATCTGAAACGCAAAGATTCGAAGACCACACCTTTTCCTGACCTCCACCCCGCTGTATTATCTGTCGTTTTTTAGTTAAGAGCTTCAGAAACTTCAGAATTTCTTCTCACATAAATGGATTAATAAAATGAAAATGTTCAAAGACGATGGTTACAAAGGAGAATTTTTTCAAGTGTTGAACCCTTGAGAGTGTAGAAGGCAAATTATCATACGTGACTCTAATGTGAGTAGCCATACATAGTGTAATGAAGGTGCTCGTAGTGAGGTGAAACATCCCGTATTTATTCTGTTCGTCGACATTATTTATTCCATTTATGACGAAAGTGTTGTGTTATCTCGAATTTTGATTTTTAAGAGTTTGGCAGATATTGCTTGCTATACATGAATACTTTCATGCATGGACTTCATTACACGGCAGTTGAAACTTTGGAATATGTTTACTACAGTATGTTTCTGGTACCTTTATTTATTTTCGTGTGGCTACAACTCTGCCCTTCCCCCATGCCCTCTCCTCCTTAAATAATAAACAGTACGACGAGGTGAGTGTTGGTTAGAAACACAAATATATATATTCCAAAGTTGTTGCTGTTATGATTAAATTTGAAGTAATACAAGTATAGCTCTTTTGTGAAGGATTTCCGTTTTTGTGACCTATATAGTACATATTATTTGATAATAAGAATTTCAATGCGCCTGTTTGTAGTATCATACGAGTACGTATTTCAATTTGTTATTAAAATTTGTGTATTCAGATTAATGTAGATGGTAGCGAAGTATGATGCATTTTAAACATTTTTAATTTATTATTCACCCTCCTACAATAGAGTATAGAGGTTGAACGAAAATGTAAGGTTGAAATGCTTAGTGAACGAACTTCGAAACGAAATATGTTCGCTCAAATCTAATGTATATCATTACGAGTCCTTTCCTTGTAAACATACGTCTTAAGATAATGATTAATGGAAAGATCAAAATTATAAAAATGACGTTGCAAGTATTAAATATTAAAGTTCGATTTTTCATATATTGAAATGCCTAGGCCTATTTGGTAATTTAAAAAAAAAATCATTGACCAAAAAAAAAAAACTATAATTTTTATAATGCATGATCATTTCTTCTCAACTAATAATATAAGTTGATTATATTTTAAAAAAGAATGTACACGGCACCGATCAAAAAAAAAGAATGATATTTCAAAAAAAATTATTTACTTCGAATTCTTGTTATTTATTTATTTTTTTTTTTACGAAAAATATGAATTTTTTAATCCATATTTATATAATCATTAGGGCTGAGATTCTCACGTATTTTTTATTTTTTATTTCTTTGTTTACTTTAACGAGTTGACTTGGCTCATAAAAAATCATCTATATTGAGTCACTCTGAACTGGCGAACCAAATTTTTATAAATACATATTTTCACATATTTAGTACATATTTAACCTTAAACTGGTGCATATTCAATATTGACAATTTTTTGATTTTTTTTTTCAAATCTAAAAATCATTTTTTAATATTACCCATAAAAAAAAAATAAGCGGAGGCTCTTAGAAGCATCTGGTTTAGTCCGGAATATTTTGCTATTACGACGTTAATTTCACCGAATGTTTAATATATTATCTACTTCGCTTTCAAATGCGTATTTTTGCATATTTCATCAAGAATGCATATTTTCTGCATTTTTGGAGGTTCATAAACGCATATTTCATGATTTATTAATATATATTTCTGTGCTTTTATAAATTGCATATACAATGCCCAGCTCTAATAATCTCCTGATTCAGCGTAAATATAACTTTTTTTGAATGCTTTTATGATATAGTTCTATTTTGGAAGGAGATGGATCATAATTTTTGTGCGTTAATTCTATAAACATTGTTTGACTAAAAGGTCGAGAGCGATAACTGAGCCGAGAATAAAATAAATTTTTCTGACTTTTCTGCGAAACTTTTTTTTCGCAGATATATTCTACTTTAAAGCCTTTGAATGTGGTTTTAAGGAACAGTGGAAATTTCTTTAGGATATTCTTTCATTTTAAGACACGTTAATTCGTGAACATAAATAAAAAATTATTTTTCAACATTTTGATTTTTAAATAATTTTTCATGTTCTAAAAGTTTTTCACTACGCAATTACTTTTTTTCGATAATTTTTCTGCGATATTTAATTTTTAGATATTTTTTAATTTTTTGGATTATTGTAATTATGGATTCTCCATTTTTTGTTTTTTAATATATAAATTAACATCATGCACAGCTCTGAGCTAGAAGCGTACTGAGATAAGGTTACAAGAGTAGATATAAGGCGGTTGGGCGGAAGAATTTCAGTAAGTAGAGTGTATGAGTGAAATCATTTTCTAGAATGTAAAAATTGGATTTGGGATTTAGAAAAATTAGAGTTTCTAAGGATAGTGTATATGAGCATTCTTCAATTTTGCATAATTTTTCAGAAATTTTTTTATTTTTATTTTTTACAACTTGAATGATTTTAATTTTTACGTATTTTTCGTGTTTTAAAATTTCAATACATTTTTGTTCTCTCATACTTTTTTGACAACTTTTCATTGAATCTAATTTTTTCAACATCATTTCAATTTGTTTGATTTCTATTTCGCTTTTAATAATTTCTTTACTATTTTATCATTTATGACAACTTTTTCTTAATTTTATTATGAGTTGGAACATTACCTTGATTTCACATAATTTCTCAACTATTTTTCATCATTAAAAATTTTTCCCATTGATGAATTTCTTTTTTTTTTCATGTTTTGAATTTTGATAATTTTTCATATCTTCAAAAACTGAAAATCATAATCTAGGAAATTCTTTTAATATGTGTAAGTCTTAAAAAACTTACCCTCTTTTCCTCTTACTGTTGGCAACCTGATACGAGTAATTGCTCATGAAAGTGGTATTATTTTACAATCATTTTTTATTTCTAAGATCTTCCTATCTCTGTATGATTTCTGAACATATTTACGTATAAGATGCTCAGATATAAAAACTCTTTTAACGTGGTGTATCTGTTATATGCGATTGCAGATCTATATGCCTTTTAATGGACTACTTGTTCTGACAGTATAATGGAAGCTTGTAATATTTAAAATTACAAATATTATACATTTTTAACCATTATTTAAGAATTCCTGATGACCGTTTTGAATAAATTATGATTCATTGAACAATATTAAATGAAAAATGACTCACGAAAGGAGTAACGTATCATTACTAAACTTTCTGTGATTTTAAATTTATTAAAATTTTGTGAAATATTTCTCAAAAAAAAAAAATATATATATATATTCTACTGATAGCATAAAAATAGTATGCAATCTGGCCTCCAGGTAATATGATTACACCAAAACATCTAGAGCTCACGTAAAAGTTAGCAAGTGTTTATCAATTGAAAAAATCATCATCCAAAAACTGTTAATGGAACAATAACGTTCATGTAATAGTCTTGTGTAATACCATATAAAATATAAGAACGCCCAAGCTCATCGATGAAATCACCGCCATTATAGCGTAGGATACTCGGTCAATAACACGGTCAACTTGGGTGATAACTTGATGATCCAATATGTTCGTTCAGACTTTACACTACTGCGAAGTTACGCATAGTTCTGCAAAAATCATCGATGAATGTTTTAATATTTTAAATTTGTTCAACTTTTTAATATATTTTATGATTTTAATGTGCCATAAATCGGTGCAAATTATCGATAAAGGTTCGAAACTGTAAACTGATATCGTTTATTTTCAATACCATTTTAAATAGCATCATCAACGAATTTCTCACTCGAGATAATGCATTTGTTGGTAAATTGTTGCAAAAAAGAAGCAATCAAATTTTCGAAATAATTCGCACTGTGTAGTTTTGACGAAAATGAAAATATTTGTAACAATTTATTCCTAAAAATTAACTCTATAACAAAATCAGTCGTGAAAAAATCTTTCGAATATGAATGGTTCGCTTTCGCAGTTAATATCGTCTTCGGATCGGTGTTCCGGTGGTTTAGGATGAGGTTGCCTCGTTTCGTAGGGAGCATCTTCGGCGTTGTATTTTTGTTCGGATTTGGTTGTCGATTCGGCTTCGTAGATAGAATCATTCTTTCGCGATTGTTCGTATTTATACTGCGGTCGATTTTTATAGGTGACGAAGATGACCGAATTCCACGATTCACAGAATATTCTGTGAATTTTATCTACGTGCTGGGGTACTCGTATGGCGATCATTTGGTCAGCGTATTCGAAATCAGAGTGAGGATCGACTTGTCCATATTTATTCCATCCACAACCATATACTGCGCCGTTTTCTAAAGGTAATAAAATTGATTATTTATTTATTTTTTGGAGATTGCAGCTGAAGGAACGGAGAAAAAATTATTGGAGAAGAAACCGTAAAAAGTACCTAATAATATCATTGTATGTTGGTTTCCACAAGAAACTTGTTTTACGTGAATATTCTCACTATTCGGGTAATCGACATATTTTGGTAAAGCCAAAACCGTATATGTATCGGTAGTTCTACGAAGTAAATCTATTAACAAAATTAATAAATATTTCAATTGTTAGAAATCAACATCCGCTTTGTACAAGTTATCGAGATACCTTTACTCGTACGTAGTCCGAGCTGACCATAGTTATTCCATCCCCAAGTGTATATATCGCCGGAATCCGTTACAGCAGCTGAATGCCAACCTCCAGCAGCGATATCAATCACAGCAAGTCCATCTAGAGCAGTCAATAATTCCGGAACTTCGACCATATGTAATGATCCGTTACCAAGTTGACCTCGACTGTGTATAATTTCAAATGAAATATATTCCCAGATTAGATTCAATTTTTAATCTCTAATGCGTTACCTGCCATTTCCCCAAGTATAAACCGATCCATTTTCAGTTAATCCTAAACAGTGTTCTGAGCCGCATGATATTTTCATTATTTTTATTTTAGGTGGAGTTTCGATTTGAATTGGAATATTGAAAATGAGTCCTGAAGACGACAAAATAATTGAACATATTCTCATATAAACATTTTCAGAATTTTTGATCTTTAAATTCTGAACTGAACTCACCGGTATCAGATAGAGCTAAATGTAAAGTATCACTGGAACAGATATCGATAATTTTCAATTCTTTTTTAGCCGATTCTCTATCAATGACGTTCCAGTATTTGGTAATATTTTCCCAACGATTGGAAACGTATTTCCAACACTTTCCATCGGCAGTGAGACATAATTCGTATTCTCCCAAACTGGTAAACTGCGGGTTATTTCGCAGGTGAATATTGAAGAAAATATAGGGGCAATGAAAGTACTATATAGATGGAAATGTAATTTAAAATGATTACTTTTTTGACTTCTGTATTAAACGGTAACATGAGACTTTTTGTTTGGAACATTTGTTTATCGACAAAACCTTTCGTCACTAAAGCACCATCATCTGAAAATGATCGCATATTTATTTATTTATTTATTTTTAGGGGCATAAAATGATATCTGTGGTATTAATGATCTTACCTAATATGATGTGACTCTTACTCCACGAAAACGATACATACTTAATACCTCGATCCGGTGCGATTGCCAAGAGAGTTTGAAGAGATGTGAATTTCTCTTTCGAGAGTTGACCGAAGTAGTTGAAACCAAAGCAAATTGCATCCATTATTAAGAAATTTCAGGTAAGGCATTTTAATAACTATTGCAAGTTGATAATAGATTTAATAAATTATTAAAATTCATTTTTCAAACTGAAATGTTTACACTGGTTACGACGATTTAAATCGAATATTTTGAAATGTAAATAACGATATCAACATAGTGTGATAACAATATAACATCATTGCTACCTCTTAGCGAAACTAAAATTTCCCATAGAGTATTTATAATGACTGGTCTATAGAGTATTTATTGAGGCGGTGCTTCGGAAAATAAGTTGGTGAATGCGAAAAAGTTGTTTTTTTAGTAAAAAAATGAAAAAATTGTAAAAATAAATGCTAAATGCCTTCAAACAAAGTCTCTAAAACAATATATTATAATTTCAAATTATTTCGTTGCGTTATTTTTGAGAAAAACACTGCCAATGAAAATAGGATATAATTTTCATTAGCGGTGTTTTTCAGTGTTGTAGGAACAAACCAAAGAACGAGAACGAAGAACAACAAGAACGGAGAATTTTTATTGTTATTGAGGAACAGGACCAAGAACGAGAACATAAAAGTGATATACCTGAAGAACAAAGAACAGAACGAGAACAGAATATTTTCAAACTGAAAGATCAAAGAACAAAACGAGAACCAACTAATGAACAATGTTGAGGTACAAAAACAAGAACAAGAACGATGTATTTTGTTGTTGTTCTTCGTTCTTTTGAAAGTTCATGATTTATTATAAAATTAATAGATATCATGAAAGGAAGGAGAAAATAAGAAATTTATACTTCAGGCAAGTGCTACATATACCCATATAAGTATTTTTTTTTAATTATTAGCTTCAATCAATAGATTTTCAATTTGAACAACAACATTAACTGTAAACACGTTATCAAAAAAAAAAAAAGAAAGAAAGAAAGAAAGAACAAAAGAAAAGTTGAAGAACGAGAACAGAACGAAGAACGAACAAGAACGAGACATAAAGGATTGAAAGAACAAAGAACAGAACGAGAACAACATTATAAAGAATTAAAAGAACGAAGAACGGAACGAGAACAGTTGAAACTTTGAGAATAAGAACGAATCAGGAACAGGATCAAATGACTGGGTCTTTCCAGGAACGAGAACAGGAACAAGAACAGACCTATGTTCGTTCCTACAACACTGGTGTTTTTGTCAAAAATAACGCAACAAAATGATTTGAAATTAGAATATATTGTTTTAGAGACTTTGTTTGAGGGCATTTAGCATTTATTTTTTCTATTTTTTCATTTCTTTATTTTAAAATCAACTATTTCGAAATTACCTACTTATTTTCCGAAGCACCACCTTAATGTTGTTCGGTATCCGGGTACTTGGTATTTGGATTTTTTTGTTTACATAAATTCGGATATCCGGATATTGAAACCGGATATCTATAATAATGATAACAGACAGAAAATAATAATTTTAGGCATTATGGTATAGAGTATTTATAATAACTGGTCTATGTTCTAATTGGTCATATGTTACGTGCGTAATGACCAATCATAACGCCAGAATGTGATAAAATGTAGGTAGTTTCATTTCTACCTTCCTAAATAATATCGTTCAGTTTTCAGTGAACGACTAAAATTTGTTTGTGATTTGAATCATCAGCTGATTTGTGTTTTTATTTTACGAGTTTGTCGAGGTAAATTTACCACATTCCAACTTGCTGATTGGTTGTTAACAGGCGTGACGTATGACCAATTAGAATATAGACCAGTCATTATAAATACTCTATGATACTTTATTCGGGTAGTTGATCGATTTTGTAGGTATCAAATTTTCAAATTTCAATAGGTTGCTACTACTCAGTGAAAATGTAGTAGGCTTATGTTCAAAAATAACGATTTTTAGTTAAAGGTTGATGTCATTAGAAAGAGATTTTCATGCTCTTTCGCTGGTATTATTCAAATTTATTAAAAAATACCTTTCCAGTATTGAATATTGGTCGATAAATTCAAATTTTCGAGAATACAATCATATAGCGCTCCTAGTATTTTTTTAAAAAACTATACCCGGTTTTATCCGAATACTCGGATTCAAAAATATGCGAAACAAGTACCCGGTTTATATCCGGATACACAAGTACTTGGGCAACTCTAGTATTTATAGAGTATTTATAATGACTGGTCTAGGTTCTAATTGGTCATATGTTACGTGCGTAATGACCAATCATAACGCTAGAATGTGATAAAATGTAGGTAGTTTCATTCCTACCTTCCTAAATAATATCGTTCAGTTTTCAGTGAACGACTAAATTCGTTTGTGATTTGAATCATCAGCTGATTTGTGTTTTTATTTTACGAGTTAGTCGAAGTAAATTAACCACATTCCAACTTGCTGATTGCTTGTTACAAGCGTGACGTATGACCAATTAGAACATAAACCAGTCATTACAAATACTCTATTTAGACCGATTTTGCGTGACGTTGCTGTAGCAAGTGTAACAACTAGTGTTAGGTAAATGGGAAAGAATTAATTTTAAAATGAAGAAAAATAGAAAAATAGGAAAAATAAATGCTGAGCGCTCTCAGACAGAGTCTCTAAATTTGGTAATTGGCATAGCAAAAACTACATGAGTAGGTATATACAAATAGGCAGACTCAACCGCGACGACAATGGGACGAAACACACCGCTTCATTGTCCTGTATTCTTGTCTTGCCTGAAAATTTTCATAATTATAACATATAATTATATTTCTAAGAAAGGCCAAAAATCTCATTTAGATCACTGCATATTGTTTAAAAAACATTACAGAGAAGCCATGTCGACTAGATTAAACTGCCGCATATGTATGGAGGCCATGTTGGCAGATGATCAGCCAAATTTACAATACATTGAGGCCACATCCTACATGCCGACTTGCCGACTGTATGGCAAAGTAGCAGGGCTGTCAACTTAAACGTATATTAGTTAAATTCAGTTAAAGTTTTAGTCTTTCAAAACAAAAATAAGAGTTAAAGTTAGCAGTTTTATTCTTTTCACTTAAAGTTTAAGTTATAGTTAAAGTTGAAGTAAACTAGTTTTAACTTAAATAAAATAAAAGTTTAGAGTTAAGGTTAAAGTTAAATTCTTCTTTATAGTTAAAAAAGTTAAAGTTAAAGTTAGTTAAAGTTTAATTCTTCTTTTAAAATAGTTGAAGAAGTTGAAGTTACAATGAAATAATGTGGTTACCTATTAATTATATCATATCCGCTTTTTATGTACGATGAAAAGATGAAATAAGACATAAGAGTTTCCAAATTCAATAAATCAAGCATTTATAAAAATATAAAATGAATTTAATTTTAAATTTCACATTTAAAATTTTAATTTTCAAAACTACTCATAATTATTTCGCAATAACAAAAGATCATTAATAAATTAATAGACCCTTTGAGACTATCGCAAAGGACCTAAAATGAACCTCAAGTCGCTGAATGTTCGTTCAATATTGGAAAATTTGCTTGAGACTTTAACCAAAATGATTTTTTTTTAAAGTTTAAGTTAAAGTTTGATTCAGTTTAAAGGACTGAAAATATTAGTTAAAGTTTTATTCAGTTACATATATTGGGATTTATAGTTAAAGTTAAATTCAGTTATATTCTTAATGCGTGAAAATACGAGTCAGTTTGAGTTAAGGTTAAGAGTTTTAGTTATTGTTAACAGCCCTGTATGAAAATATATCATTACATTCAATTTCATTATTCAATCCTTTTTGTGCCTATTTTTTTATTTCTTATGATTTATTTTATGATTTATTTTTTATTTACCAAAGAAACGAGAATGTCTGTTATGTGTTTTTTTTTGTTTATCATCTATTTTTTTTTCAAAGACTTCCTTTCAAACACAAATTTTCCAAACCTCATTCACGGTTGAGCGCCACCGAGAACTGCCCTCGACTGGCCCTGCCCGTGCCCTCTTTTCAGCTCGTAAGCCAAGGCGAGGAGTTAGTTCCTTATAGATAGGAAAGGATAGCTACCCCTTATGTCCAAGACACGCACCCCAATGGCTTCGTGTAATCTTCACCTCTCTCTAACGTCTCACGAAGTTCAAAGAACCCTGCGAAGAGCGATCAACAGACCGACGAGGTTACAAATGTACAGTCCCCCATTAAAATGCGTATCACGGACACAACGAGAGCCCGAGAATTCTCATAGGATTAGATGGAACCCACCCATTCCCAATCCCTACTCACACCTCACACCTCACACGCCTCACACGCCTCACCTCACACGCCTAATTCCCCACACACCTAATTCCCACACACCTATTCCTCACACGCCTTATTCCTCACACGCCTTATTCCTCACACGCCTTATTCACCACTCACTTCTCACACCTCATTCACATACCTTATATATAACTTATATTTATAATACCTACCTACCTATATAATAATAATAAATTAAACATAAAAATAAAAACTATAAACTACCTAAAGTGAACCCTATACGACAAACAACCCTAAACAAAGAACCCAACAAGACCAGAAAACCACCAAGACACAACCACGATCCCAAAGACTACTTAACATCATAAACCTACCTACAAGCTTACTCTACAGTCTACACAGTTCAACGATCAACGTTGAACTGATCTTTTCCACAGGTAACAAGTCATATAAGTATAGATTGCAAACGAAATCTAAGACCAATCAGATTACTTCTAAAATGGTGCTCTGCGATTGGCTGATGGAAACTTGTTATTTTATTATAAATATAAGTCGACATTTAGTTTCAAGCTTAGTTTGTGTTGTGACTTTCGTGCGATACACGTTTGTTTGGTGAAGTTTTTGTGTTTTTGTTTCGTACATTTATAGGACATCGTAAAACATTCGTAAAATATTGCTGCAATACGTAAGTATGAAGGTGTTGATGAATATTTTTCAATTTGTTACTTTTTTTGTATTCATTACCGTAAAAAATCCAATTCGCAAATGCTTTTCACATTTCTTTCCTTGTTAGTTTTCGACCAATGTATTCTTTATAATAAGTTGCATTCTCGCTTATTGTGAAGTCTCGATATTCTTTTTTAATTACATTCACCTTTACTGTAGGCTGTACCGTATCTTTAGCCACATGATCCTCGATAAAAGACTCATTTTTTGTTTGAACAAGGTAAGTGTGGAATTCTGGGAGACTACTAAAGAAGATATTATTTATCATCACTTCGAAATATTTGATGATGTATCTGCAATCTTTAGCACAATGCATAACGTATAATTTTCTCGGCGCTTCTATTCTTCTTTTTTTAAAGGAGGTGGTGGTATCTCGAGAGTACCCCGTAAGCGACGGCTGTAATCGTATTCGTAGGATTCACAAACTCTTTGCAAAGAACAATATAACGATATTGTTTTCAAGGAGCAAAGCATACTTTTTAGTGGGAGTTGAAAAAACTGAAGCTAGAGTGAAAATTTTATTCTTGGAAATTTTCATCAAGTACCACCATAAATTGTTATTAATTGAGTATATTGAAGTTAGAAAATTTTAACCATTTTTTTTTTCATTTGAACCCGCTCCCTCAAAAAATTGAATACGAAACGTAACACTCTGATTTCGATGATCGCAGCATATTTTAATCTTTTGAGCCCAATGCAAAGAAATGCCTTAAAACCCAGTTCTGCACAGTATAGTGTTGTAAAATGATTCGAATTGATAGATAAAACCAAAATCAAAATCCTTGATTGTAAAGAAAATTTTCAAAATGAATACTTACACGCCTTCAGCTATAATTGTAAAAAAAAAATTGAATTGGCAGGATTACTAAAAAAAACATATTCATTTTAAATACGAGTAATGCTGCTATATCTTAATTTTAAACAAAAAATTCTCTAACTCTCGTGTGTATAATCCATCACTGCGAATTTAATATCACCTCACAACTACATTAAAATAAATAGTAATTTCGTAGAATAATATTTATTTAAATTTGACAAAATCTACAAAAAATTTACAGTCACATTATTCTTATTAAGTGTTCGCAGTAACTCTTGTAACTTCTGTTGGAAAGTTTGAATGAAAACTCAACAAATAAAAAAAATCTTCTGTATATTCGAAAA
>VFXL01000137.1:0-60001 GCA_009761765.1 Phenacoccus solenopsis | reverse complement strand
AGTCAAAACTTCCGAATTCTGTTTTGGGAAAAATTTGGAAACTTTCAGATATCGATAAAGACGGATTATTAGACGCCGACGAATTCGCTTTAGCGATGTACTTGATCGATATTAAATTACAAGATCACGATTTACCTTCCGAATTACCAGATCATTTGATTCCACCTTCGAAAAAAGATTTATAATTACCATTCTATAATAAATTAATTTCTAGTTAATTATCTTCGCCGATTGAATAGTTACTTTATATTATTTTGAAGAAATATTGAAATATTTTTCTTTCAGTTTATAATTTTCGTTGTAATACATCTTTTTGGCTGTGCTATTTTAAATAGAAAAGCAAAAGTTGAAAAATATTTTAATTGAAAAATCTATTCAACGTTTGTGTGATACATGTTACTAAAATCTAAAATAAACATAATGAAGTATGGATAATCTTTTCTTCTCTTTACTATATTTATACGATACTTTCAGACCAAAAATTAATGAGCTTATTTTGAGCTTTTTTTTACATTGTATAGTCTTTAATAAATATATATTTTTTAACAGTATTTCATTATGTTATATTTGCATTTATGATAATTTCTTTTTCCTTCGAAAATAATTATTATTTTGTTTTGAATTAATATTCGACATGATAATATTGCACAAAAAAAATGTTTTTGAATTTATTATATTGTTATATGTTAGATGATGTTTTTACGTAGTTCACTGTGCTTCTTATTTTATGGATTTAATTTATCTAAATGAAAGTGTATTAGTTGTTTGGAAAAATCGCATAATATATAATTTAGTTTTTGTTGAAGCCTTTTTTTTTTTTTTTTTTTTTTTCTAAATATTATTTGCGTGTTGTGATTGTTTGTGTGCGATTTTGCGTGTATTCCTTTTTTAATTCTTCAGTTATTGGCTGAGTTATTACCTACTTTAAAATGATAGGTCTGGTATTACGGCATACATGATTTTTGGGAGTTAGGAGGTGGGGCGTGGAATTTCATATCTTTGCGTTTCAGGTCATTTGTAATCATATGACAAATGTCCAACTTTTTGATAATATACCGTGTGTTCAAAAGAATCCCGTATAGATTAAGCATCAAATTCCCTTTTATGATAGTTTAAAATACTGTTAAGTTACATCACTGCCTATAATGCGTTGTGATTGGTTGTGGTGGCAGAAATCAGTGTTACAAACATGTTTCATCTATTTGGATGCTTACCAAAAGGGAATTTGGTGTTTTGTATGCATGGAACGCACGGTATATTTTTTTCTCTGCGCGAAATGAAGCGTGAATGAAAACGTGTTGAGAGTTTTCTTGGAATTTCATACAAGTATTTTTTTGTTTTTCTTTTTGATTCACCTCAAAATGGCTGGTTCACTTGAATTTCAAGAGTTGGTTGAGAGGATGTAAATATCTTAAAATTCTTTTTTGACCTCACATGAAAGAGTGGGTCACAGACATCGGACGTATCAAAATTCAATTCGTTGACATTAAAACATTGAAGAATAATATAGGGTGTTCTGGGAGTGGCTAGTCAAACTTTGCCATTAGGTAGTATGCGATGAGGCGTGTGAAAAATGTTACATTCATATATAGCCTATCGTGGAAATTGCAGGCGCTGGTACGAGATGAAGTTAATCAAATAAATTTATCTTCCTTCTATTGTAGGCTAGGCAAATAACATTCATAATGTCCATCTTTGGGGTGCATGAACTATTGTCTCGCTACGTCCTTGGGTAAAAAATGAATCGAAAATGGCGAATTACCATAATATTTGCAATATGCTTTGGAAGCCTAGCTATAATTTTTGAAAAATGAGTCTTTAGGATTCTTGTGGACAAAAAGTAGTATACATTTCAAATAAACTTTTTGGGTGATGATTAGAGGTTTTGGGGCTCTGTAACGGATGTAGCATAAGGGCTTAAAGAGGTTTACTTGACAATATTATTTGCAAAAATGTAAACAAGCCCAAACTGAAACTTCAGCTCCAGTAATGCAGCATGACTGCTTACTTTTTTTTCTCTTTTTTTTTATCATAGCATCCAAACAATATGTTATAAAGTGGTCAGAAAAATAAAAACAAAGATATTACAAGTAAAACCGTCTTTATTAACATTGTGGTTACATGAAGATGGCAATAAAAACGTAAACAAATCATAAATACAATGTTCAATCAAGAACCAAAATTCGTTATCTGCAATTGACTACTAGGCGCATTCTGAATAGCCAAGTTACGCTCATTGGTTCTTCTACTAGCGGGCAATAATAGTTGAGAATACGAATTTACAGACTTGTTGCTTCTCAAGATTAAGGTTGAATCGGCAATTTTACAACTGTTCTGGTCAAACGGATCTTTCCTCAGGATAAAACTTTGCTCGTAAACACCAACTAACTGACCGCGGCCTTGATGTAAAGTCCCACTCGCTACAGCGTAAATTAACCCATGACTATCGGTTTTACCACGAACACCTTCAGGCGTTAAATTAGGACTAAATGCAAGTTGGTGATCTTGCTTTAGATCAGATAATAATTTCAGAACTTGTATCACATTTTCACCAGCCTGTTCGATGTCTTCGTCTCCTCCTTTGATTTCGATCAACATTTTACATTCGTCGAAAAAGTGTGATCGATTTAATCCATGCATATATTCTGTAGCCGCCGGAGCGTTCAATAATTCGTAGAACATTTTCGCAAAATTTACCATGAAATCGTCGAATGCCAGCGAACTCACTTCTTTCAACAACTGATAAGAAGCTATCGCTTGAGAATACTGAGAAGTTGCACTTTTAGGTGCTTCATTGTACGGTTGTAAAGCGTTGTTTGATTGCATGGGCTGTTGTATACTCATCGTATTGTGTCCGGGGTATTGTAAAGCTGGAGCTGATCCAGAATTAGCGAACGATGAAGGAGATGGTTGCATACTTTGTACATTAAAATGATTATTTTGCATTTGTGGTTGTTGTTGATAATTCATGTTATTCATCAGATTCATATTTACTTGTCCATTCATAGGAGAGTTATTCAATTGATTCATATTTCCTTGTCCATTTATAGGAGAGTTGTTAATACCAGGGAAATTACTCATTTGAGGGTTCATGCCTGATGGTAAAGAACTGGTCGGTTGAACGTTCATGACGGGAACAGGACTCACTTGAGCATTCATCGAACTGGTGATATTCGGTATGGGACTCATTTGAGAATTCATCATGCTGTTACTACTCATTTGTATGGTAGAAATATTATTTTGTAAATTATTCGGATATGGAAGTTTCCACAGTGAATACACGAATTGTAAAAGGGTATCTTTAGCGGCATTTCCTGGCGCCGTCGCTTTCAAATGATGAAGGTAATTTAGCAAGCAAGCAGCTGTCACTTTTTTATTAATTAGGATAGATATTAATGATTCTGAATGTAAAAGCAGACAACTTATAGCTTCTTCTCTGGTTTTGTTTTGAATTCTTCCTTGAGTAACTGAATTCGCCAAGCCTTTGATCTTGTTATCGTTAAGAACTGATAAGAAATGCAACAAAGCATTTTTTTCTTGCTCGTTTAACATTTTGATGATGAATTATTCAAGCTCATAAAAATGTTAAATAACTTGGCGGGCTATTCTAGAATCTATGAGATCAAACAGACAATTTCAAAAAAAAAAAATTAAGTTTAGGAGAGATTTTGAAATTTTATAGACAATTTTCAAATGATTAAAGTAAGTTTAGGAGAGGTTTGGAAATTTTACACTCACCTGATTTCAAACGGTTTGTTATTGTAGCCCGTGCATTACGATGGATAATTGGATGTACTATTCGTGGTGTAGGCTTTCGTTACACTTTTGAATAATTTTTTCCTGAATTTAGAAATTGTGAAGCTGAGAAATGCAAAATTGAAAAAGGAATTGTTTCATTTTTGTGTGATAAAAGATAGAATGAAAAACAATACAAAACTCGTACATGTACCTAGTTTGTAGAGGCCAATAATTCATAAAACAAATTTTTTTAAATTCTTATTTTGAAAAATTTGAGTTTGTTCGTATTGAAATTACATTTTTAAGACTATTGAATTGCTAAAAATTAATTTTTTTTTTATAAAAAGTGATTAATATTTGTAAAAATAGGAAATTAAAAATAATAATCAGAATAGGTATCGATAAATCAAAATCCAAAATAATTCAAAAATTTATTTTACTGTTGCAATGTTGCAAGCCTAAAAGGAAGATAACACGTGCTTTTTCTTATCACACGATTCTTACATTTCAAAATTTTTGCAAATTAAAAAAATTTAATTTCAAATTTTTTGCAGTTTTTCGCTCTATTTGTTGTACGAATATGAAGTATCAGTTTACATTTTTATAGAGATGCTTATATGAATTGAAGAATCACTAATAAGCCTAAAAGTGAGTCTCTGAAATGTTATTTTCGCTTGCAACAAATCGAATTTCCAACCGGATAATTCCAATTTCATAATTCTAATTTGTATAAAATTACAGATGTCACGTTATTTCGATGTTAATGTCGACGAGCTTTACAAAAATAATACAGAAAAAGCTCCCGGTATTGAAGCCAGACCTCTTACCACTAAGAAGCTCAGAATCAAGAAAAGACGTCAGATTAGATCAGAAAAGCATCAGTTGAATAAAGCTCTAAATGTAGCCAAGTCTTCGGTTAAGAAAACTAAAAAAAAAGATGAGCCTTTAATAGACGAAAAAAGAAAACAGTATTACAGTCGTGGAGAGGGTTTAAATGATATCAGGAATATAAAAACAAAGTTTTATAAAAAGAAATTAATCGAAAAAGAAAAAAAAATAGAATGGGCCTCTGAACAGTCAGCAAGAGCCGAACTATTATTAACTGAAGAAGCCGGGTATGCAATGATTATTTTTCAAATTTCAACTTCAATTCGAAATTATCTTGGTTTATCATTTGTTAAATTTTGATTCCTAGATTCCTAGTACCTGATGATGGCGAAAGGACCTCTGGTATTAAACAAACGCAGATAGCAAAATCGGTAGACATAACAAGCGCTACCAAACACTTCAATTTGAATCTGGATTTCGGACCATATAGGTAATTTCTTGCAACAAATGATCTATTTTGAAGTTGGTAAATAAAAAATTCACGCCCAGTCAATTTCTGTTTTAGAATGAATTTCACGCGAAATGGTAGACATTTATTAATAGGAGGCCGTAAGGGTCACGTAGCTTGTTTTGACTGGGTTACGAAAGTTTTAAATTGTGAAATAAACGTGATGGAAGAAGTGTTTGATGTGCAGTGAGTAATCATTTTTCTCTCATATTCTTTCAGTTCTTGGTAATTTTGAATCATTATTACATTTAAATTTTTTTTTTCAGATGGTTACATGTGGAAACTTTATTTGCTGCAGCTCAAAAGAATTGGGTTTATATTTATGATAATAAAGGAGTAGAAATTCACTGTGTGAAAGGGATCTACAAACCTCTAAGATTAGAATTTCTACCATATCATTTTCTCCTCACTTCAGGGGTGAATATTATTATTCTTTCTTTACCTACGTATCTGTTTTACGATTAATAAAAGCTAACTGTATTTAATAATGAGTATACATTTGTAATTTGAAGAGTGAAGAAGGATACCTTACTTGGCTTGATGTTTCGCTTGGTACTATTGTTTCCCAGTTCAACGCGAGATTGGGACGTTTATCTGTGATGACTCAGAATCCTTACAATGCTGTTATATGTACCGGACATTCTAAAGGTTGGATCTTCATTTGTATTGTGATATTTTTTTAATTGCATTTTTACGATAACATTTTTATTATTAATTCTTAGGTATTGTGAGCATGTGGGCACCCAATTCGAAAGAACCTATTGCTAAAATGTTGTGTCATAAGACTGCTCTTTCTGGAGTTGCCGTAGATAGCAGAGGATTGTGAGTGTTAATGTATAATAATATATATACATTTTTTTGTCAACTTTTTGTACTATAACATCAAGTTTACTGTTTAAGATTCATGGCAACGGCTGCAGTGGATCATACAATGAATATTTGGGACGTTAGAAATTTAAGTGGTCCTCTTCAAAAATATTTTCTTCATTCAACTGCAACCAATTTAAACTTTAGTCAAAAATCGCATCTCGCTCTTTCATTAGGAAATGTCGTTGAGGTTTGTAAACACTGCTGTCCAATAAAAATACTCTGGGTTACATTGAATTTTCATTTATGTCTTTTTCAATATTTTTTCAGATCTATAATGATTGTTGCACAACGACGACTCAGTATCCATACTTAAGGCATCGACTTTTCCGATCTGTTGGAAATATTCAGTTTTGTCCGTACGAAGATGTGTTAGGAATTGCCCATCAAGACGGCTACACTAGTATACTAGTACCAGGTAACGTTCTTTCCATCAAAATAATTATTTACCACATTCATTTGCTAATTATAATGTTCGATGATATAAATTTAGGAAGTGGTGAGCCGAATATTGATGCTTTGGAAGCGAATCCATTCCAAACCAAAAAACAAAGACAAGAAGCTGAAGTGAAATCTTTACTAGAAAAGGTAATGCGTAAAATTCTCTCCTTTTGTTGTCCTGTATTTTCATAAATACTTGCCACGAATTAGTTGAGCTTTTATTATTGTGTTCCTTTATAGATTCAACCAGAAATGATTACGCTTGATCCATTTGATATCGCCGAAGTTCACGTTCCCACATTAAAAGAAAAAATTGAAGCTAGAAATAAACTTCTTGTAAGGAAAAATATTTCAATCACTCTTATTATTATTTATTTCATGAGCTTGTGTCTTACAATATTCTGTAATAATTTTTTAGCATTTGAAGCCATCAAAAATAGATTTAATTCCAAGAAAAAAGAAACGTAAGATCAATGTATCTAGGGTTAAAGAGATCTTACAAGAAGAACACAAAAAGGTAATTATCTCTTTCATTGAACTCATTGAAAGTATTTTCAAACTAAAGTGCTGAATACTTATTTCATTCGCGTTTTTACTTTTGCAGGAATTTATTAAAATGAAAAATTCTGCTTTATCTGAAAAATCTTTCGAGGAAACCGTCGAAAATGCGAATGAAGAAAATCTCGAAGAACCTAGTGTACTTGATAGGTTTAAACCTAAGAAAAAACGTTGAATTATTTTTTTTAATAAAATGTTTTATATTTAACCATTATGTAATAATTACTTCTTTTGGAACTACCTTTACAATGATTATGATCAGATAGGGTCGTGAAGTGAAATAATGTAAATTATTCATTATATACGATCATAATGTAAAGAATGGGATGAAGGATTGGAGTGTAGAACGTAAATGAATAAATAATGCGAAGAAGACGTAGTCAAGTCAAACATTGAAACTCGATAACTAGGCAAATTAGACAAAATTATGTTTTTTATTATTCGAAAAATACGTTCTTCACATTTCGTTGTTACATAATATGTACTTTACACTGTTTAATTCTTCACTGTAAAATAGCAAAATCCTGATTGCATCTCCTTAATATGTCCTTCATTCAAAGATGGTTTCATTCCTGATAAAGAGAGCGTCGTAAAAAGTTGTAAAAATATTTTTTAAATACGGTATGGATGAACCAGAAATTCTTGTTTCATCACCCAAGGTAAAAGATAATATTTAAAATGTTAAGTATGGAGTGTCATATTATTGGCAAAAAAATACACCGTACTATCCGGATGAGTGGGAATCATTACAAATTCTTGACAGTCTCAGTAAGATGAACTTGGTGGTAATAACTTAATAAAAGTTTTCATGCTGATTCATATACTCTTTTCAAAATGTGGACTTCATGGTGCATATTTCAAACATAACAGCAAAAATATGATAAAAATTTAAAAATTTCCAATAATTTTCTACACTTCTTTATTATTTCTCCTCACTGTACTACCGTTCATCATCTAGCTTGCATTTCAAGATGAAATTTTGAAAAAAAAATTCACTACTCCTAGCAGAGGACATTTACCGACAGTATGTCGTAGGTGATGAAATGGAAGTCCATAAAAAATTTTTAAATATTGAGTCAACCGTCAACCAAGAATTTTTCTGTCATCTGCAAAAAAATATGAAAAATCATTCATTTTTTTATCGCTTTTCATACATGTTCATTATTTCTCTCATCAAATTTTTGTAATGTAATGCGTACTCCATACTCCAACACAAACATAATATTTCCACCTGTCCTGAGTGATCAAATAAAAATGTTCGAATTAGATCATTACCATTTAGCAGGTAAAAAAAAAAATCTCCAACTTTTTTACCAGTCAATTTAGGAAATGCTATATCTAGGCAAACCATCATACATGAGTTTTACTTTAGTTTTAATAGTTCTACATATTATATAACGGAGATTATATTATTGAGGTAAAAGGTTCTGTATAAATAATTTTCTATAAAATCCAATATTCATTCGTAAGAAAATATAATTTAAAACAAACAAAATACTTAGTTACTTACAATCCATTAAAATTTGAGATATTCTACATTGTATTAAAATCGCACACATCATATACTAAGAGTAAGAACAGTCATAAATGTTCAACTTTCAACACAACATTCTGTATACAAACAATGCATACTTTAAATTTCATTGAGACAAATACTCATAAAACAAAATCAATAAAAGTCATACTTCATTACAAGGTAATCAGAATAACGTAAAAAATCACGAAATTTTAAAATAAAAATTCACAAGTAAAATATTGCATAGTCTACAATAAAAATCAAATAAAAGGAAAATAATTCGTAAAATTTTCTCTATCCTGTAACTCAATCATCGAAGTAATACAAAAAACTTCAATTTTGTCGCAAAAAAAAAAAATTCTAGACAAATTTATCGATGATACTCACCAAGTGAAGTGGAACTAAAAAAAAACAACATTCAAAGAAAACAAAAATCGTTCAAAAAATAATGAGGTAAAGTTCGATGCTTAAGCTTGATTCGCCTGATCCATGAGTTTAATTTTTTCAACAGTTTGTTGACATAAGTTGACAAAAGCTCCGAGTTTTCTTATATTAATAGTTTTAGTTAAATTGTGACAATGATCAAATGGATCCTGTACACATAAACCGTCGTAATCGTCGCAAATTCTCCAGTACAACGGTCGATCATTTTTAATTTTGAATTTATACTGATTAAAGGTAGAAGGTAGATTTTCATAGGACTCTAGGAAATATTTCTTCGGAATTCTTAGACCCGTTAACGTACATAGCACGTAATCTTGTAAATTATCTTTGCTATAAAATTGGAAAAATCCCAAGAGTAACTCTTTATTAGTAAGCGTGCTTTTACTTCTCCATATGATATTTTTGATGTTGGGAAAAGCGCAATTCCAACCTATAAAATAAATCTGATATAATTTACCATCAAACGTACACGCTAAAATTACTCGAAAGAAGTACCATTCTTACCTTCAACATCCACGCTTTGTTGCATAGGCGGTAACGTATGACGTAAAGCTAATACAGTAGGTACTATCGCCACATCAACTTGCATTAAGTAAAATAACACCATCCATATTTGCGCGTAAGTAGTGAATAAATTACGATCCGCTAAATCATTCTTTTTCATCCATATCTTCACAGCACACACTAAAAATTTAATTCTACTGTCTAGTTCCAAATAAGTCCTGAAAAATATACGTAAATGATGAAATCGAACGAATGCGAACTTATGATATTTTTCACATAGCTAATAACGTTTCAATGTATTATTCAAATTACATACTTCACCAACATACTATTCATGGTGCTGAGACCGCTTTTAAACGATAAATCGCAATTTAATTTCGACCTCGTGTGAGTAAATTTCACAATCGGTACTCTAGCGAACGGAATAGATATAACATTTTTGAATTCCGAGTTGCCTTGTTTCATTTTATTAGAGAATAAAAGCACCAGCTGCTGTTGTAAGGATGTGTTATCATGAAAACCTCCACCGAAAGAATGATCTGAAAATAAATCAAAGGTGAATGCAATTCGTTACGATTATCATCTTCGTTTAATTAAAAGATTACCCACTAATTTGTAAGTAAATATCGACGTCACTATTCTCGGTCGCCAATCCGGTAACTCTGGATCCAAACGTGAATACTTTCACGGGCATACCGTTACCGTAAATTGTTTGCGCTAAATTCAAAATGGTACCCTCCAATAGTTTAATTTTATATCTCGATTCTTCCGAATTACTTTCCAGTTCGTATCGAGCTAGTAATTCGTTTACAGCTTGATTGAAGGCATTTTCATGAGAAAAGATTTCTTCCACTTCGGATGCCAATTGTTTTCTTATACCTGAATACAAAAGTACGATTCTTAAAACATGTTTGTTCGTATTTCATTTCATAAATAATTAATTTCAAATTCATTCGATAGTAAGGATAAATTTATTTCTACGAAAGTTAACGAATTTATACAGTCATAACCAACCGGTATTGTCTGTATTTCGCGTATCATATTCGAAACTCAATTCATCGGTTCCCAATTTTGTTTTCAATGTTTTCACATTATTGTTCAATCGATTAAACACTTCTTCAGGCCTATAAGAGGAGAAAATGGATTTACAAATGTATCAGAGTAGATTACCGATTTGAAAGTGTAACCAAAAATTCATTAAAAAAAAGATCTCATCTTAAGGCTTCTAAACTCTCTATTATTTGGCGAAGGAAACACTCATGTTGAAAAATAGAGCTAGATTCGAAATCAGTAATTTCGAATAAGTTAAACAAGACCCTTAATTAAATTTTTTTGGAATCGTTGAATTTACGAAAGATCTAGGTTTAGCTTCCAGTGGATTAGCTAAGTTTTCAAAATAAAAAACTAAAATTTAAAAGATCTGAACAGTTTTTAAATTATTTTCAAAACACATTAGCTTTGGTTATGATTTTCGAAACAGAAATACAAATGGATAATTTATAAGCTATGTGCGCGAAATTGACTTGATTGAGGTTATTTCGGACTTTAGAGACAAATATGTTCAATTTTTCTCCGCAAAGCTTCCCAAAACATCACACATTTCCTTTAAGATGACTTCGTATAGATCTTTCATCATCAAAAAGTTGAGACTTTAGGAACCCCTGCAATGGCGTAAATAACCAGAATTTCGGAGGAAGAGGGAGATTGACATTTGAATGTTATAATAAAACAGACCATAGTTATGTGCATATATACGCATACAAGTGCTCTACCGTAAACTTCTCTCCTCCGCCTCTTTAAAAAACTAATATTTTTCAAAAAAAAGAGAAAAAAAGAACTTCTGAAAAGAATTGTTCAAACGTTGTAATACAAGAATAAAAATCGAAAAATATAAATAAAAACTGAAATATATTCATTTAGTTGTATTATTAAATTATATTTTTTATCACTTTTGAATATTTACTTCATTAATATATCTACTGAAAAAAAGGAAATTAAATTTCGTTTTAGGTTTTACAGCATTTTTATTCGAATATATTTTTAATTCTTATAAATTTGTACTTTAATCTTTTTTTTTTTTTAAAGAATAGTAATGAGTGTTTTTTGTGAGGGGAGGGGGGAGATGCGAAATTCACAGGAGGGCACCAGGTATGCGTACATAATTACGGTTTATTTCATTATAACATAATCTACACGTTGAATCATCCTCCCGTCCCCATAGATAAACTGTTAATTTATGCTACTGACTCCTGCTGATGAGTTTTCATTAGAACGAGTAATAATGGTTCGCTATGCATGAAGTATGAAGATGCAGTCAACGAACGAGGAAAGTTTTTTTTTCTAACGTTACAAACGTTTTAACGAGTTTCATTTTATTATTAGTTATATTACTTTTAAATTTAAATATAAGCGGCTCGCAACGTTGCCGTCTATTATGATTTGGCATGACATCTCAGTCTCATGATAATTCGTTTAAAAAGAAAATTCCTCATGAACTCATTTTTTCAGAAATCTCGTGATTTTTTTCTTTAATTGCAAAACATAATGTACAATCAATTTTCCTATCGCATTTTCTTGAAAAATAAAGTAGAAATTCAGTTTTACTACCTGCTAAATTATTTCACCTGAGCTTTTACCTACTTGTTCTGTAGTTAATGCGTATCTTTTTAATGAAATGCATGATCTTTTATTTCCTTTATTTTCTCCAAGGCTGGGGAAACCGTTTTATAATGGTTTTGGTTTCGATTACCAGTTTTTAGTTCTTGCGTTTCTCCTATTTTATTTTGGTACAACTGATATTTATAGTGGTAAAATGTATATAAAATTCAAATTTCAGTTTTTGTTCCAATTTGTCGATTTTCGACTTCGAGTTAACGGTTAATATGAGTTTTTTCTCTATTCAGGTTCAATTTTTACCGTTTCTTTTTTTTTTCAGGGAATTTTTTAAGTCAATTTTGGGCTCACGATTTCTTATGATTTTTAACTGATGTCGATTGACAACGCTTCCAGCTCGCTCTCTTTTCTCAATTATTACAACAAAAAAAAAATATTTGCCCCTAGGAGACGAAACATGAATAACTAAATCATAAACATTATCAATGCGAACAGTATCTCTCAAAATGAAAATTAAGCGACATCGTCATCATCTTACTCTGTCAACACCATCAAATAGAGCCAATCGGGCCTAGTTCTCTTCGTGAATATACGCTTTATCACCCCATATCTGCTGAAGGTAGCGAAACATATCCTTTTATTGTTAATTATTTGCGGAGGTATTCCTAAAAACAAACGCATTGAATTTACAGTGAAAAAAATCGTACATCACACGTATGATTAATTAAAAAATTGTTGTACCTTTAGCGATGATGAGATGTTTTACAATTTCTATATTATCATTATTGGCTGCTTCTGCGGGTTTATTTTCGACCGGCTCGTTTTTTCGAACGTCTGATGCTTGCGAGGTAGAAGGAACGGGTGAGGGTAAATCTTCTTTCATTTCATTGATGAAAGACTCGTCTAATTCGTGATCGCTGACTTTATCTTCGGCGTCGCTTTCGCCATTTAACAACACATTATAAAGTTCATCACCTTCGTCTTCACTTTTATCATCATTATCGCATTGCGTAGAACTAGCGTTTGACGAAACCGAAGTACTACGGAATAAAGTCGCAGCTGGAGGGTTTTGAGATAATTTTAAATCCTGTTGGAATTCTTCGTTTGTGCCGAAAACTTCGGGAAAGTGAGAATTAACTGTGGTACCGTTACAAGTTACACCGGAAGGACCCGGAATGTCTTCCGGTCTCGTTTTATCTATATTGTTCGATAACGATGACTCCGATATTTTCACTTTTTTCTCTTCATTACCTCTACACGTATTCATAAGGAATTTTTTAGCTTTTTTCAAGTGGTCTGCTTTCTTTACATGTTGATTTTCAATGAAAGTAGCTCCGAGAATTAAAAGATTACAAGTATAGCAGAACAATGTAACTGCTTTGTACGTTTTGGACGACTGATAGTATTGACTTAGTCTATCGATGTGAGGTTGCGATTGTAAATGATTCCACCAACTGCGTTCGCTCGAAAAAAAATCGCAATACCAGCAATGGTAAGATTTGCAACTCTCTAATCCTGTTTCTTTCAACGTATCCAGCACAAATTCCCTAATATTGAAGGCCAAATCGCAAGGATTCCTTACGTCCAATTTCTTCGCGTATATTTCTTGTATAGGTTTTTTAAAGCTGGAGTCGTCATTTTTTGGCGTTCCTTTTTTCTCGTTTTGTCCAGTCACGCTTTTCTTATCATTATGCGTAACGCTGGCTGTAATTTGAGTCTGTTTAACAGCGGCTACGTTATTATTATTATGATAATGGATGACGAAGCTTTTTATGTTTTCGTGGCCGAACGAAGATGTGTGCATAATGTGGTTGAAAACGGTTCCGAAAATCGTCAATTTACAATACGCACAGAGATACTCGTACGGTTTTATTTCGCCATTTTCTATGCTCGATTTGTGAGCTTTCGATTCCAGATGCATATTCCAATCGTTTTTTTCGCTAGTCACAAAAAAGCATAGATCGCAATAATACGATACATAATCGTGGATTGTATTCTCTATCAAATTTTTCTCGATCACAGGTTTCAAACTTAGCAGAAGAAATCTATGTCTAACGTTTTCAAACGTAAGAATCGGTTTGACTTTATTTTGCGATTTCGTCAATATATGATTACGCGATAAAGTGTGATAATTAATCAACTGCGCGTCGCCGTAAATGATGACGTAACATGAGTTACAAAAATACAGATCGCAAGTCAAGCTAACATTTTGTTTGTGACGATAAGAACTGAAATGCTTTTCTATTTTATGAAAACCATAGACATCGCATACAACGCAGTAATACTTAAGCTTAGGTTCCGCATCCGTCAAATTCAACAGACTCGATTCGAAAGTAAAATACTTGGTAATAACTCCGGTCAAAGCTTTCGATAAATGAGGGTAATAATTCAACGAGAAAAAATTTTTGTTTTCCAAAAAATGAATGTGCTTGCCAACAGCAAATCTATCGCCGTAAAACAGCGTCTCGCACAAGGAACAGTGCAGAAATAAAGTCTGTCCGGCAGTCACAGCGCATTCGAATACATGTGTTTCCCACGTCTCAATGGTACTGGATATGTTGCAATAAATACAATGGAAAGATTTTACCGTTATTTTAGACTTCTTTATAACATCAGGTAAGGAGAAAGAGATAGCAGCATTTTGCAGAGTTGGTAATAACTCCATATTCGAGTTCGACTTTTGATTCATCAAAAACCTTTTGAAATTGTTTGGTATGTCATCAATCTCAGAATTCGAATCTAAAACTAAAGGTTGGCTGGCACTCGCCTCTACATCATTTCGATCACGTCCGCAATTCTGTATATGAGTGTTTAATTCATCGATGGAAAAGGTAACCATTTCACTACACCGTATGCATTTCAACGAGCCGGTGAAGTACCGAGTGAAATCACGTACCGAAGGCGCATTGCCTTCATCGAGTACGCTCGATTCTCTTGACGAATGCGCACGGGCTCTTTCTCTCACCATTATTCGCTGTTCATGAGACTTATTCCTCATGTGATCTTGAACGCAGAAAAAGCTAGTCAACAGGACTTTACATAAGTCGCAATAGAACTGGATTGTGTCCTCATCAATGGATAAAATAAATTCAATTTGGTCGCCGAGCAGACGGTAAATTTTTCCTGTCACTTCTTTCACTACTTCACGCTGCTGTTTCAGAGCAGAAGTGCGAACAGAATGACATCTGCCATTCACGTGAGAATACCACGATAACTTATTTTCGATATCTAAATCGCAAACAGCGCAATGATAAAGAATAAGTTTGGTATCTTCGTTCAAAAAGTTCAAAATACTCGATGCGGGCATGAAATAAGAATGGATACGTCAGCGTTTTCGAAATACATTGTTTTGAATCAGTTCTGTATTAAAGCGAATGGGTAGTAGTGAATCTGAAAAAGTGAAAAATTTGAACGTTTGCAAAGAGTAGAGCTCCGAAAAGTTAGATATACGTGAAAATAATTACCCTGAATTCAAACGCATTATCATTTTATCAAGCAACTTTCAACCGCTTTCAACATTTAACATGTTATCAATTACAGTACGATACCGACAGAAATTGCCACGAATCACACGAAATCCACGAACGAATAATAGAATAAAGAGTATTTTTGTAGGGAATAATAAAACGTAGAAACGCGCAATATTTAATGATTAGAAGCACATAGTATTGAAACCTAATCTTTTATTTTCACCAGTTACTAAGAATCGTGACAATATGATTCAAAAGTAGATCAAAGCAGTTGATAAAGAATAATAATTAGCAACGCAAAATATGAACAAATTTTTCAAAATAAGTAAAATAACGCATTTCGCTGAGATAAGTAATTTTTGTATATTTACTTTTTACTTCTTTATTATTCAAATTTCTTATCAAAGTTGTAGTAGTTTAAAAAAAATCCTTATGATTCGCTCATTAATTGCTTAGTGCGCACGCATACCTATAAAAAAAACCTGTCTTATTTTTCGGAATTAAGGCGGTGCTTCGGAAAATAAGTTGGTGAATACGAAAAAGTTGTTTTTTTAGTAAAAAAATGATAAAATTGTAAAAATAAATGCTAAATGCCTTCAAACAAAGTCTCTAAAATAATATATTATAATTTCAAATTATTTCGTTGCGTTATTTTTTAGAAAAACACTGCCAATGAAAATAGGATATAATTTTCATTAGCAGTGTTTTTCTCAAAAATAACGCAACGAAATAATTTGAAATTATAATATATTGTTTTAGAGACTTTGTTTGAGGGCATTTAGCATTTATTTTTTCAATTTTTTCATTTCTTTATTTTAAAATCAACTTTTTCGATATTACCTACTTATTTTCCGAAGCACCACCTTAATATGGCGTCTTCCTGTACTATCATTTTATGGTGCCATATATGAGATGTATTTCTCATTTTCTCGTCTATCTGTGTTCTCTACTATCTGTGCTTTTTATGTAGAAGAAAGAAAATTCATTGAGATTGATAGTACAATTTTTTTATTAGTGAACTAAATATTGAAATAATTCTATTTGAATTCAACAAATTACTATTGAAGATTACACGATGATTTCTGTGATACATATCGTATAAAAATGTTAGTATTTTCAATAATCTAAGGATTATATATCCATTTATTTCGCCGGTTTAAAACTAAGGCTCTGTTTAACAATCTGGTGTAATTTAAGCAATTTGTTGCAATGTTTGCCATCGGCCGTTAAAATTTATAGTTTATGTAAAATTTAGTATTTTAGCTCATAAATTTCGCAATATTTGTGCTAAAACCGAAATATCTTATTTTTCCAGGTGTTATGCATTGAAAGTTGTGTATGTCTTTTTACAATGATCACAACTGTGATACCGAATCATCATAGTGTCGTGTAAATTGTAAGAAAACACTAATTGAAGTTTCTGTTCATCATATTGTGATGTTTTTGGTAAAAACAAAGTATCTTAATGTTTTAGGTGTAGATACTATCCAGAAAAGCACGAGAACTTCAAAATAAACTCGAAATCTCAAATTTGATATTTTAAAACTACGCAAAATGTTCGCGGTGCCTATTAATAATCCGGTAGTTTATCATCTGGCCCAAATACAACTAACAGCTTATAACTGGAAGTACAGATCTCACCGACAACTTTCCAACCGTCAGATTAATGGTGAAAATGATGATGTATGCCAGTTCTTCAAAGATGTTGTGAAGCAACTTAATATAAATCCAGCCATATTTAACGGTCAGAATGTATATTCTCTAAACGTTGCTAGATTTCAGAGAAAAAATGTTCTCAGTCATTGGAAGCAGTCTTTTATTTCATCGAATAGTTTTTTGGAAAATAAACGAGGTCCGCAAAGTACACATTATTATAAGTTATTTTTATCTTTTACCCATTCTCGTCCATCGAATAATGTTCCGTTACTTAGTTATAAAAATTGTTCGATCTTTGATCAACCGATACGGACCTTCAAAACTGAAAGATCGATTAAGTCCGAAACCATGAGAGGTTCTTCAGCTTCTTCGCATATTAAAGATATGTTTCTGAATGATGGAGGAAAAATAAATATAACCAAAGATTTCCTAAAATCGACAAATGCAACGGAAGAAGAAATGATGAAAATGAAGGTAGCTTTTGCTGAAGGCTATTCAGCTGGCGCCGCCAAGTACTCGACAGTAACGAAACTTTTGAAAGTTTTTCGAAACGTCCTTATTACAATGTTTTTGGTATTAACCTTACTTGCGGTGGCGGTGTCTTCATTGGGCGGTACAGTTTTCAAAATTCAGCTAGGAAATCAAGTCGAAGTCAATGCTCAAGAGATAGATATTACCTTTGATGACGTGAAAGGAGTCGACGAAGCTAAGCAAGAGTTGAAAGATATTGTCGAGTTTTTGAAAAACCCAGAAAAGTTTTCATCTTTAGGAGGTAAATTACCAAAAGGTGTGCTATTAGTAGGTCCACCGGGTACAGGTAAAACTTTACTAGCCCGAGCAGTAGCCGGAGAAGCCGGCGTTCCATTCTTCCACGCAGCGGGTTCCGAATTTGACGAGATTTTAGTTGGACAAGGTGCTCGTCGTGTTCGAGATTTGTTCGCTGCCGCTAAGAATCGAGCTCCTTGTGTAATTTTTATCGATGAAATAGACGCAGTTGGCGGGAAAAGAACGAATTCTGTTCTACATCCCTATGCCAATCAGACTATTAATCAACTGTTATCCGAAATGGATGGCTTTCACCAAAATGAAGGCGTTATTGTGCTCGGTGCGACGAACCGACGGGAAGATTTAGATAAGGCTTTACTACGACCTGGTCGTTTTGACGTCGAAGTTCATGTCAACGTTCCTGATTTTACTGGTAGGAAAGAAATCTTAGAACTGTATTTAAAGAAGATACAGTGTCGCGATATCGACGTCGATTTGCTTGCCCGAGGTACTACCGGTTTCACCGGAGCAGATTTAGAAAACATGGTCAACCTAGCCGCTTTAAAAGCCGCCATCGACAACGCTAAATTTGTTTCAATGAAGGATCTCGAAAATGCTAGAGATAAAGTCATAATGGGCCCTGCACGTAAAAGTCGCGTTCCTGACGAGGAAGCGAACGAGATAACAGCATATCACGAAGGTGGACACGCGCTAGTCGCACATTACACGAAAGATTCACATCCTATTCACAAAGTAACAATCATACCTCGTGGACCATCTTTAGGTCACACCGCTTATATACCAAAGAAGGAGAATTATCACACTCGTAAATCTGAATTGTTGGCTACCATCGATACCATGATGGGAGGAAGAGCGGCGGAAGAACTGATCTATGGTCCTGATAGAATTACTTCCGGTGCTGCTAGCGATTTAAAACAAGCTACTGCTATTGCTACTCATATGGTGAAAGAATGGGGTATGTCAGACAAAGTCGGTCTTCGAACTTTTGATAACAAAGATGGTTCTTTGATTAACGTTAATGAACTGAGTCCCAGTACAACTGAGGCAGTCGATCAAGAAATTAAAAAGATTTTACACGACTCGTACGAACGTGCCAAAACCATTTTGAAAACTCACGCTAAAGAACATAAGCAATTAGCTGAGGCCTTGCTGAAATATGAAACTTTGGAAGCAGATGATGTGAAAGCTATTTTGAGTCCTAGGAAAGATGGTTTAGAGAAATTATAGTTGATATTGATATAATCATCATTCAATCAGATTAGTGAATTTGTTTCTTTATTGATACTTTTTTACTATTATAAAATGTAATGATGAAAAAATGTGATACCTATAAAAACATTTCTGTAGTTCGTGGAATATTCTTCATCTTATTCGCAATTATAGATATAATGTATATTTTGCCTTCGTTTCAACAGTCATTCATTATTGCACAGTCGTTTGCATCATGAAAATTGCTTATTGAACTATTGAAAATGTTTCTATGTATGATCAGTTGTAAAATAAATTTCTCCGTTGTAACTTTTTTTTTCTGTTTGTAGATACAGTGAAAATATGAATAAAAAAATAAAAAAATATTATAACATTGTTTCAATCGTTTTTTATCCAGGATACCTATACTGTAAAATAACTAAACTTCGATTACCTTGTCAATCAACTTAGATTACTCGTAAAGTTCCTGTGTTTTTATTTAAAAAAATAGGCCTGATTTTGGTTTATGGAATTGGTTGACATTTCGTTTTTGTAGTTTTTTTTTTTTTTTTTTTTTTTTTTTTTTTGAGAGAAAAAAAATGAGTAGTAACTGAGTTTGAGTTGTGTTCCGACAGAACTTGAACTTTTTTTGTTTTTAGATGAAATGACCTAAATAAATTTGTAAACTTTACATATCTTTGCGATCCCCGAGTGTGTTGAGTATAGGTGCAATGCTTTTCCGTAAAAGGAGCATTTCAATTTCATCTAAAAAAATAATTTTTCGAAGCACCTACTTGATTACATTCAACGCGTTGGAATCTAAGAAACTAATTTTATTGATTTTACCTCCCTTGAATTCATTATTATTAACAGAAATTTAGTCGTAAAACGTTAGGTTGTACCGAGAGTAAAATAATAATGTGGCGAGTTGACCAGTGACTTTTCTCCAAATTAGGAGCTTAATCACGTTAAGAAATTTTGAAAGCAATATTAATAATTTTTTCAATTTGCATAGTTTCATCCAAAAACTAAATACTTTTCTTCTAAAGTGATATCAATATGAATTTTGTATTTTTTATTGTTAATTAACGAATATTATGTGATGAAAGTCCCAACAAAGGGAAGAAATATTATTTTCATTTTGAAATAATTTTTCTAAATAGGTAGGTACCTAATTCCATTCGTAAAGTTGGAGAAATAATTTTGCCATGATTGTTTTGTTTCTCAAAGTATGCTTTCCCCAAAAAAATCAGTTCTAATAGGATAATTTGCAGCATCCAAAGTTGAAAATATCCGTCATTCAATTCATGTTTCCAATACTGTTTTAAGTTGAAAATATTTGCGGAAATGAAAAGTTGAAGATAATGAAAAGTCTTCAACCGGTGTTAGGTTATTATACTCCTTGCAGTGCTGAAATTTCCCAATCATTAAAAAGTATATTAAGTTTGGGTTCCTAAAGAAAATTGAATAACCTTGGATTCATTTATAGATGAAATATATGTATTATGTAGGTATACATTCCAGAATTCAGTAAGTTCGTTCAAATTACAAAATGTTGAATAGCGGTGATAGATGTATTATGATAGCATTTCTGTAGGAATGGGAAAAGCGACGAAAAAGGTTGTAGAAGATACAGCTCTTCTCATCTCCGCGCTCCAATAAAAAATAAATGTGAATGACCGTTCGGGTCAGGTCAGCCTCAACCTTGTTTAACCTAATTAACATAAAAATTTTCGGTACCTAATAAAATTTATCAATACAGCCAAATTTATATAAAATATTTTTTAAAATGAAAAATTTCTTTACCTTCTGTTTGGAAGAAAGTTAGGCCTAGCGAATGTTAGAATTGTTTATCAACTGTTATGTTGAATTTAACGATTTATTCCATATAACTTTGATTCATTCTACCACCGTTAACTTATCAAGTGCTAATAGCTGACCACCTGTTTCATTTGCGTCCGGATAAAGCGGAGGTGAACTTGTTTTCTCATTCTTGTACTTGAAACAACGAAGTTCATGTTCAATTATCAACAGCGAAGATGAGTGATTTAAAATTTAAATAATTTTTTCATCAATACAATACTTGTAGGCGAGAAGTCATTTCTTATCGTTACGTGAACGGAAATTTTTATTGAGTCCAATGCAATGGATATTTTCTCGGCAATTGGTTCTTCATTTTTATTATATGTTTTTTCATATACCATCATTTTATTAGTTTCCGATTGTGACGTGAGATTATTGTTTGCATCAATATTTGGTCGTAAAAAATTGAGTAAGTATGGATTACTTAACACAATTACCTAGCTTTGTTATTTATGAAGTTTGTGATACTCTTCCATTTCACTTATTTGATGTTTTCTCATCCTTTTTTAAAGGCAAATTTAAGGGCAAAGTAGTATGGGTGACGGGAGCATCGAGCGGCATAGGTGAACATATAGCCCTTGCATTAGCGTCTCACGGAGCCAAACTTGTTTTAACAGCCAGAAATGAAGTAGAATTAGAAAGGGTTAAAAGAAAGTGTTTAGGTAGAAATCACTTTTTCATTATCACTTTTTACCAATGCATTTGTTCATGGAAAGTTTTGTGTTTCAGAAAATGGTAAATTATCCCACGAAGATGTACTTGTCTTGCCAATGGATGTTACAGATATCAATGCACATCAATCCGCATTTGATAAAGTTTTACAACATTTCAATCAGGTATATTTTCAATGTAGAAAAAAGATACGCTCGAGAATAATAATGATTGAGTAAATGTGTTGACGTTACTATAATATAGTAATAGAGTCATATGACTCTATTAGCTGCCTTCAAATATTTCAAAACATAATTATAAGGTTCCTAACGGCAACAATAGGCCAACCGTGTAATGACAGTTGGCATTTTCGGCTAAGTAGTAGTTATACGTTTCAGCACCTCATGTTCTTCTATCATATGAATTAATGTAATTTTCAAATTAATGTAGGCGTTTAACTGCCTAGGTTTTGACATTTCGTCAAATTTATATATTCATAAAAATCTCATAAACCAGTACTAAGGACTAAAAACAATAAATGCTTTTAATTTGATTAATAGCTGGATATTCTAATAAATAATGCAGGAAGATCTCAACGAGCGCTTTGGGAACAAATTGAATTACAAGTGGATCGTGATATGTTTGAACTGAACGTGTTTTCCAATATTAATTTATCACGTATTGCTACCAAATATTTCTTGGAGCGTAAACAAGGTCACATAGTGCTTACTTCCAGTATTGCAGGTTTAATACCGGTCCCATTCTCTCCCACATATAGCGCTACAAAATTCGCTCTTCATGTAAGTGTATCGTTTAAATAATCGTTTTTTTTTTTTCAAGTGAAGAATATCACATTAATATTTTATAGGGTTATTATGGTTCGTTATTGAGAGAGAAAATTTCAAGCAACTTGAAAGTTACTATTTTATGCCCGGGACCAGTTTTTTCCAACTTGTTGCCGGCATGCTTCACTAATAAAGCCGGAGAGGTAAAATTATGCCTAATAAAATGGAATTTAATTTGAAGAAAAATATTCCATTTGAAAAATTACAACTTACTGCATTTTATTATTTTAAAATTGTTGTTTACAGAAACTTGGAGAAACTCATTCTCCTAAAGATTCAAGAATGACAACCGAACGTTGTGCCTATTTAAGTATAATTGCTATCGCTAATAATCTGCATGAAGTATGGATGGCTAAATTTCCTTTGTTGTTGATAACATACATAAGCATATATTGCCCCAATTTTTCAATGTGGTAATTATTTCCTTCAAAAATAATGAATTCTGACTTGAAAAATTTTCTAATGAATTAATGTCTTATTGTAATTCCAGGATGTTTAAACGGATAGGAGCGAATGCTGTGCAGCGTTTACGGGATAATAAAGTAACTGTACAAAATGTCTAAATGCTTTGTATTCGTTACTCATCAACCAAAGAATTAATTGTAATCTTGTGCAGTTTACATATTCCTCTTTTGGTGATGCTAATAATTTTCAACTCATTCGAGGAAGTTTTTTGCTCATTGTTCATGTTTTACTTTTTGGTATTGTTGTATTTATATGAGTGTTTTACTACGTTAATTATCTGGATTTTTAATTTTTTATGACTGTATTTTTAAAAATATACTATGATGGTGATAGTAAATAAAGGCTGAATAAAAATGTACAATTTATTAATAACGAAAGATACAATATTATTCCACATATACATCAAACATTAGTATACATTCTATACTTTGGTGTTGGTACCAATCTCAAGTTCTTTATTTCTAACATCTTTCCCTTTTAGAATAGCTTGTTTGAATAAACTTAAATATAATTCTATCGCACACGGGGTATCATCGTTTCCGGGTATTGGGTAAGTTACAATTGTAGGGTCGCAGTTGCTATCAACGATAGCTATAGTGGGTATGTTCATTTTTGCTGATTCCGAAACGATTAAATGCTGGTTAAGAATATCGTTTAGGGTGTTCAACACTATACATAAATCTGGAAGTCTAACAGTACCTCCGAATAAAGCTGTAGAGTTGGTGAACGTGCCTCCTTTAAATCTCCTAGTGTGAGCATACTCCTTACACTCGATCGCTGTTTGTTCTATTAGCGGACAGTGCTGATGATAATTGCTCGCGAATAATATAATACCGCCCCTATAAGCTATATGAGCTGAAAAATTCAATGCGTGTCTCAAATGAGATGCTGTTTGTTCTAAATCAAAAATGGCATGACCAAATCGCGATCCAAATATATATGGACGCATTTTGTCATTCAAAGAACCAAGTTTGTGACCGAAGTGTACTCTGGCATCGAATAAGTCCTTGATTGTGAACAAATTATTTACTTCGAAAAAATCTGGATATCTCAGAGGATTTACATACTTCGGCGCTAGTAATATTAAAATAATGAAAGCATTAAAGTGAGTTCTAATATTAATATCCTCAAGTCACTTCAAATTTACCTTCTTTCACTTCGGTAGCAGGTACTGCCGAAAATGAATGTGTTGCGGTAGTTTTATAAGTTCTATGACAGATGACTTCTTTGTACGCAAAATGAGATCCTATGAACATTCCAAAAATTACTGAAAAGCTATTTCAAGCTATATGAAAATTGAAAATTAACTTACTAAATATACGGGTTAATTTTTGATAATTCATGTTGATTAGTAAGATTTTTATTTTATTTTTGTAAGTCAAAGGCATTCAATCGAAAATATAATAAAGTTCGTAAGATTTATGATTTACATTTTACAAATACGATTGTAAAAATGTAAAATGTAAAAATTCAATAATAATTTGTACAAAACACACATTTTTTGTAACAACTGATAAAGAAACACCAACACCGGTAACTTCACAGAAAAAGAAGTCAATTTTTGTGCTTACTATTATACACACCAGATGACGCTCTAAACATAAAAACTCCCATTGATTTTCAATCACCCTCGACTTTCTTTTCTCTGTAATCTTTATGACCTGTGAAGATATTTGAATTCTTCACGTTTTCAAATTTTGTCTTATAACGGCTAAGCCAAGTAAAATGAAAACTGTCGATATTGGTGAATTATTTGTTAAAAATTGATGATTCGTATGTGATATTTTACTATTCAAAAACTTGATTTATAATTCTTTTTCATGTTCGAAGTAATGAAGATGGTTTGCATTGTGAAACTTATTGTTTAATACCAGTCATTCGGTAATCGTTCATTCATTATTTTATAATCCTAATCGAACTATTTACGATGTCCGACACAGATACTTACCATTTAGATGTTGAAAGAGTGAGGTAAGTTCATATATTTTATTACTCAATTCCAAATTCTTCATTAATGTTATCAATGGTTATATATCAAGAAATGACTTGTTAATTTATATGCTATCGTTATTTTTCGTAATTGCAGGGAACAAATATTCCATGAATTGCGCGAAAAAGAAGCCAAGTTTTGCGCTGAAATCGAAAATTTATGGGTAATTATGTTTGGCAAAGAGAAAGATGTTGCTATCCAAAGATACCAAACTATCCTTTCCCATGTTACAGTATGTTCATTTTTTATAGAAAATAATTTTTCTATCGGAATCTTCGTATATTACATCTCATCTATCTGCGCTGCTTTTAGGAACTATACGACGAAATGTTGGAAGAAGAAAAAGAGAATATCGAAGAATTTCGCGAATCTCTCAAATTATTGATGGAAGAAAGTGAAGCTTTGAAGAAAGTGAGTAAAAATTAGATTTTTTTTACCTATAAAATTTTTTCTTTAATTGACAATTAGTAATTTTTAATATCATTTTCAGGAACTATCGTTGTCCATTCAACTTCCGTTTGATGTCAATCTAGATGGACCGGGCATTAAACAACAGAAAGATAAATTGGAAGAATTTCTGGAAAAATATAAAAAAATTAGAAACGATCGAATTTCCGTTTTGGAGAATTACAAAGAAGAGGTAATCGTGATTTCGAAATGATGGTGATTTTAAAATTATATTAAGTGCTATAACTAAATTTAATATTGCAGGAGAAAGATGTGTGTTCTAAATTGTGTATTGAACCACAGTATCAGTTTTACAGTGAGGTACCATCTGAAGCGAAATTAAAAGAAATAAAATCCTATCTTCGTAAACTGAATACCGAAAAAGTAATTTTTCGAATATTACATAAACTTGTATTTCTCTATTTTTTTCTTCAAATTTCACATAATGCAAATTTTCAGGAAACTCGTTACAGTATTTATGTTAAAACAATCGAAGAAATCGATGAATTGCTAAACGATTTGGAAATTTCTATCGTCTCTAATTTCGAGCAAATGGCATTAGACAAGAACAACGAATTTCAATTATCAGACAAAAATATGAGTGCATTACAAGTAAGAAAAGACAAAGAATGATTTTTGATACCAAGATGACTTATTCTTTATGTAATAATTCGTGTGAATAGGAGTGGAAAAATCGTCTCGTTAACCAAATGGAATCGGAAAATCAATTGATTTCCGAACTTAGGGATAAAATCGGTTTGCTGTGGGATAGATTAGACATTGATTCCTTGGAGCGTGAAGAATTCATCGTGAAAACTGCCAAGAAATGCGGTAAATCTGTGTTAAAAGAAGTAAGACTTTGATTGTAAAATATTTAAATTTATTTCCATTAGCACGAATAAATTCATTAAATTTTTTCTTAGCTCCATAATGAATTAATGCGATGTGAAGCACTGAAGAAAGCTAATATAGAAACAGTCATATTGCGTTTGAGGAACGATATTGCTGATTTATGGGATAGGTGTCATATTTCCGAAGAAGAGAGAAATGCTTTCGACGACTTTTACTCAACTGACTACAATGAAGAATTGTTAGAATCACACGAAAAACAAGCTGAAACTTTACAGAAATTTTATAATGAAACCAGGTAAAAGACCTAATCACTTATGTCGTATTACGAGAATTGACCCTTTAATGGAGAATCGATTCCAAATAATCAGAAATGCAAAGATTTGAAGACAAACTCCCTTCACCCCCTCACCATTCTATCCTTCCCAAGTAATGTTAGCAATAGTAGCTAAAAACATTGGAATTGACTTCATTATATTTTGCATTTGTCCACTTCCTACTCGTTTTCTGATGTTAACAATTTCATTCCATCTTACTACTTTCATTAATTTTTTTTTTTTTTTAAATTCTAGTGTAATATATGATCTGGCTGAAAAATGGTTCGAATTATGGAATAAAATGATTTCTTTGGAAAACCAAAGTAATAATTTGGAGAGATTGAATAACAGAGGTGGTCAATTATTGAAAGAAGAACGTGAAAGGAAAAGACTCCAAAAGTAAATATATATATGTAGTTTATAAAAGAGTAGTATCAAAAGACTTTTGTTTGGAACCTTATTATTAATCAGGAGTTGTCCTTTATAAATAATAGAGTTTCATTTTATCTACAAATTCCTACTTTGTGTACAAGAAGGTGTCAGAGTTGCAACTTGTTAACATTTTTGAAACTAATGTTCAAAATTTTTTTTTCTTAATTGTTTTAAATGATTTGAGTATGACTCGCAGCATTGTATAAAGAGTATTATTTTGATTATCGATTCATTTTATGGACATAAGGAGGAGGAGGGGGTTGTTCTTTTTTGAAAATTTTTGAAAACGTTTTCTCTTACCCTTTCCTTCGAGGTGCTCTCATGTCTTCTTTCACCGTTGAAATTATTTCAAGAATTAAAAAAAAACTCATTTATTTCAACGGTTGTCTCGATATTTATGAATACCAAATGAATACATTTAATCTCTTAGGAATTACCTAAAGTGGAAACAAAGTTGGAAAAACTGATTCAAAAATTCGAAGTCACCCACAACAAGCCGTTTTTCTATAACGGAATGCCACTCATGTCATTGATATCCCAATATTGGGATAATCGCAGAATGGAGAAAGAAAATGAAAAAGAAGTGCGAGTAAGTTTTCTCCTTCGATTCTTTTTATGTATCTCATGTATTTCTTAAATTATTAATTTTTTTTTTCTTTTATTAAGAAAATACAAAATGCCACCAAAGTTACTCCGCTTAAACACGTGAACCGTGTTCAAACCACCACGAGCTCTGCATTATCCAGTAGAAAACGAGTCCGACCTCTTACACCTGTAGAGAACACCGCCTCACAGAAACAACCAGTGAGAAGGCAGTTGAGGGTGAGAACACGTGAAATGATTGTAATATAAATTGAAAAATACGAAATTAAATTGAAAACTTTTTACAGATGCCTAAAGCCAAAACCGACATGGTTTCGAGGCGAAGGTCGCGCTCTCACGATCCTGCAGGTCGGTACGGTTCTAATATGAATTTAAGATCCACTTCAGCAAATTCGTCCGTCGTTTCGTATGCTGGTTTTCAAGTAAGACTTATTTGTAATATCGATGTAAACACTCTTCCTACCAAAGATTGCTAGCTGTATTTAAGCGTAGCTTTGCTTTTGCTTCCATTACATATTTAGCATATACATTACCACTCGCTTTCACCGCTTTTGCTGCTTTTAGTATTCTTTTACAGATTTTTATTTTCACCGTTGCTTAGTTCGGTATGATGAAAAAAAATTACGCTTGTAAAAATCTTATAGCTCAAAAGTCTCCTTATTTTTCATTAGGAACGATAGACCCCCAAAAAGAAAACAAAAATACAGAACTAACGGTATTTATACATTTTTTAGCCCGGCCTACGTAAAAAAAAATTAAAATGATGTTTCAGCAGAATGCGAATGAGTTTGAAGTTTCTACTCCGTTGTCCAAGAATGGGTCGTTTTAATGTTTACAGGTATTAGTTTGCTCTTTCACTTAATATGGTTAATCGTTTATTCGAAGAAAATTATTTGTCAAACGTATATCCTGAAATATTTTCTTGACATGGTGATGGTTTCAACTTCTTATATGCACTTTTTGGTTGAAGGTTTTTTTTTTTTTTAAATATTTTTTCATTACTAAAAATAAGGTGACTTGGAATGACTGGTACGATTTCTTGTTTTACTCGGTTCATCTGTGATCGCATGTTAGATCGTGATATTGTAGAAATGTTGATGAGAGGATTTTAATTTAATTTTACTTTCAATCAAGGCACTGAATAAAATAATGAATGCAGTTTGAATAGGATGATCCAGTAATTTAAATTCGAGCATCACTTTAGTCATAATGAAGTTGAGAGCGTATTGTAACTTACCATCTTGAGGAGAATAAAAAATATACACAGTTTTTTTCTTTCTTTTGTATTTCGTGTTTTCAATTAATATTTTGTTATATGGAGTGTATCACTGATGTGATTTTATTTTTGCAGAATTACATAGAAACGAAGAGCAAGGTAAAAACTCAGGGTATGCCCTTGCGAAGTTCATTGTCACCAAGTCATGCAGGATTAAATGAAAATGCTATTCGAAATGGTTTGTATAGAACGCCATCAAGTACCATCACACCGGTGACCAAAAAAAGTCGAATACAACCTGCTACATACAGTTCATCCAGATTACCCAGATTGAGAGCGAGACCAATGATCAATTGATAATTTTACGTTAACCAGAGTTATTTTATAATATGATTTATATTTGTATTTTAAGTATTTTTTAAAATTTTTTATTCTGTTTTAAATTAAGTTTTAATTGATCATGTTTTGCAGGTAGAAATATATTTCTAGTTGTAAAAAATGATCAATTTTTGCTAACGGTGAAAAGTGTATTGTGTGTATTTAAGCGGTAAACTGATTTCATTTAATTTGTCTAACAATTTTAAATATATTTTACAATTTAAGACGAAATGATTTTATTATTATTTATAGTATTTCTTTCAAATTTTACCAAATGCTGCATTGTTTAGCTGGGATATCATTAGCTTCCTTTGAAAATAAAATGTTGAAATATTACATTACTTTTTTGGAAAATAGGACAGTGGAAGTTATAATAGAAGATGTCTTTTTCGTGATGAATACGAAGAATTCTGTAAATAAGTCTTAAATTTTTCGAAATTTAAAATACATATGTAGAAAATTGAAATGAGTGATTTCAAAACAATTTCGATGTCACCGATTACCCCGATTACGAATCGATTTGTCGGCGTCCCTTTTCCTTAATGAATATTAAAGTGGTGCTTCGAAAATGAGTGGATAAATGGGAAAAAGTTTATTTTAAAATAAAGAAATGAAAAAATTGGAAAAATAAATACTAAGCGCTCTCAAACGAAGTCTCTAAAACAACATAATTATAATTTCAAATTATTATTTATTTTATTGCATTATTTTTGAGAAAAATTACTCAAATCAAAGTTACAATATTGCTTTGACTATAATATGCTAGATGGACCGAGCTAGCAACAAGCAAATGCCAACCCAAAAAGGTGATACATTACACAGATTTTCTCAGAACACTAGGGACTAAATTCTAAATGCGCATGCGCAAATTTATTTCGCGCTAATTGTGCGGCAAGGGGGTAATGCACCACACAATACAATTCGGAATTCTTGATAAATATGTCTTTTAATTTCCTATTTTTCAATTATTTATGTTACATTCATTTCACGTGTTCTCAGTCTTCTTACCCTTAACTGTTTTCTTACCAGATGTTTCTGTGAGGCAGTGTTAAAATTTAAATATTATTTTTAAATTCTGTGTTGAATTTTGTCCATCTTCACCATGGCTTTAAATCGTGCACGTTTGTTACTCCGTTTACCCATCCGTGCAATTGCCCAATGTAACAAAACAGTAAAACGTATCGGTATTTATCGACATCCAACTCCCAGTTTAATTTCAATCTCTAGCCGACATTTTAGCGAACAAAATGAAAACTTATATGGAGAATTGGGCGATGATGATTTCGAGAGTGAGGAAGCAAATTATACTGAAGTAGAAATAGAATCCATAGCCGAAGGAAACCAAGAGACGTTACGCCTACTGAAATTATTTCAATTGGAGATGTTTAGCGCTCGCCAAAGAGGTCATGTACCTGATAAAATCACCGAAAGTGATTGGCGCCAACTATTGTTATTATCGTCGAAGACTAAACGAGCGTATTACATAAAGCGTTTATGGAAAAAAGAATGCAGAAAAATGAAGTCCAAACGTGTAAAAGCTGAAAAACAACAAATGCTCGAAGAATCTCTGAAAAATAATCCTACAGAGTGTATCAAATTACAAACAAATTCACCTGTAAAATACAAACTTCGTGATAACTCGTTATTTTTTAGATTTCGCCATGATTGTATAAGAAGTGTTGGTAACTACAAGCTACTTCAGGCAATGATGTTTGGTCCTGATATAATAATCGATTGTGGATATGAAAATTATATGAATTTTAAAGAATTACCACGTTTCACTCACCAATTGATGCGTATGTGGATACTCAATAGGGATAGTTTGAATCCTTTTAATATAATTTTTTGTAATTTACCTACAAATTCTTATACATATAAGACAATGTGTCAATTTTTCCCTTCTATCGAAGACGATCCGGCGTTCCCGTTTAATTACACCAATAAAAGTTACCTCGATTTATATTCTAAGGAAAAGTTGGTATATTTGACCCCACATAGTGCAAATACATTGCAAAAATACGATGGAAATGAAATTTATATAATGGGTTTGTGCTTTATGTGCCAGTTGTATTGTACTATCTTTTCTTCTTTTCTGAACTGTTGTGTTGAGGATCTTTTTCTTTTTTGATTATAGGTGGTTTAATTGATAAAGGTCATGAAGAACCAATATCTTTGGCTAAAGCAAAAAGAGAAGGAATAGCCACAGCAAAATTACCAATAGATAAATACGTAAAATGGGATACAGGAGTTAAATCATTATGCTTACCTCAAGTATTGTTGCAACTTTAAAAATTGTTATTTCATGTTGAAAGCATTGAAAATATCTATGTTTCCACTTCAGTGTATAGCTGTCATGAATGATGTGAAAGATCGTAAAGACTGGCGAATTGCCTTTAGACATATTATGCCTCAGAAAAAGTGAGAATTCTGAAACTTCTCTACCTTATGATATTGACGAAAGGAGCAGACCTCCATCGATTTCTATGCGTGTTGACCAACGACCTCGTACACACTTTACTTATGATATTGACGTATGTATAACTAGGTTGGTACTCGTATAATGTTAAAAAAATTAAAATTTTTGTTTATTCGTATTTTATATAATTTTTGATTGCAGAAATAATACTCGAAGAAATGATTAACCTGTATGGTTTCATGTATTTGTACTCTTAGCAGTTATTGATTCAAGTTAAAACTATGTTTTAAAGATTTACGAAAACACCTTTGATGAATTAAAAGCTCGGATTCACTTGTTAAATTATTTTTAGTTTTCTAATTCAATAAAATGTTTCATTCCCACGTCTTAAATTTTTTTTTTTGTTGTTTATGAATAAATTTCATCACGTAGTAAGTTTGTTATTCATAAGTAAGTTTAGGTGTGACGCTTTCTGATTTGTTAATCGTAACTGCATTAATAAATAATCAGAATCCTAAGAAATATTATATTATCGATTAATAAAAATCAACTTTTATAGCTTCATATATTTATTCAAAGTTGCAGGTTAGCAACACATCGTACCCTCAGAGCAATAAGGCCACATCTCAAAAAAGTACTTCTTCTTACATACACTTTTGGGTAAAATTAATGCAAATCGGTAAAAGTGTGACAGATACGCTAAATTAGCTCATTTTACTCCAAAAAATAAAATTTCATCCTGTTCGAGGAGTAATTCAAAATGGCGCTCGACAATACTTGTTATCGTAACATTGCACTTATGAGTCACCTTTGTTTACAAATTTTACATTCAGTCTCTGATAAAAAGGAAAGTAAAATTACGCAAAATTAGAACGGATTCTTATGAAAATAGAATTCCAACATGAATGAAAACAATTTAAAGAAGCAGGTTAGTAATGCATCTTATTTAAAATATATAATTCATTATTCAGTTAATAAACTGCATAGCATTGTTCTCTGTTAGAAATGTAAATCCATCAAAAGACAACATTGGAGTCTTCGCGAAAAAAGAATAGTTCTTTCCATTTTACAAAAGCATGGCGACACAGACATACAAAAATTCATTAATGCATTACCTTCAAAAAGTAGATTTCAAATTTCCGCATTCCTCAACAGAAACAAGAAAGCAGCGCAAATGAAAGTGAAAAAGATGCATCCTAGTGTGCAGAATGATTTACAGGATATAAACCAGTGGTTACCAGTAATTAGTATTATAAATAATGGTGCAGAATCAATACTAGATAAAAATTTACCTGCTCTAATTCTTCCTATCATTAGAAAGTATTGTCAACATCCTGATGCTCAGAAATCTGGAAATGTGGATTTTAGGTTTGATATTTCAATGCTGTTAATAGTAATTTTTTATCTTATTCTTATCATATCAATATTTCTATGTATATTTGAACGCAGGATGGCTTATACGTTTTTATTCAATTCCTTAACCAATACACCGACTCCAAATACTATGTTTAATAATGAGACGATAGCTGCCCTTTTAGCTTGTACCAGTCAGTTGGTAGAAGAGATCAGAAATAAAGCAGGCGAAGGAAATGAAATATTTGAAAAGTTTATCTATAACAAAGAATCAAGAGTAAGTGTATATATCATTCTTGTTTATATTTTTCATTTATTTTAGCTAATTATTAATTCATAATAGACGAAAGATAATGAAGATGATGTGCTCAGTATGCCAGAAATCAACTCGTTTCACTGGACGAAAGAAGAAATCGAATTATTTTGTGCAGTGAAAACTTAACTGGTGTGGTGTGATTTCAATTTCAGTTTCATTCTTTTGTTATTATGTTCCTATTTTCTATTTTTATACAATAATGTTGTTAATAATATATTTATATCACATTTTTCTTTTTTTAAATACCTCATTATGAATGTAGACTTAATTAGCAAGAAGAAAATAAATATGGAGGTGTACTTAATAGTAAGTATTGCGAATGAAGTAAGTTTTAATGAAGTAATAAAAAAATAGCGTTGATTTGTTGAAATCAGTTAATATAATTTAAAATCTAAAAATGACTAGATACTGTGATAAATGCAAATTTTTGAAATGACAGTTTAAAAATATTACACTTATATCAGTAATTTTTAAAAAATCACAAATTATAAAGTAGATTTGATCTCACATAAAATGATGTATTTAAAATTGTGATATTAATCTCTCCTTTGAAAATGCACTGTATTTTTGCTTTTATAATTGCAATTTTTTCAAAAAATGTTATTTAAATTTTTTTAAACCTCCTTTCTTTCTCAGCGTATTTGCGAATTTTAATATTTCTGCATTTTCGTCGTCACTTTCAGTATTTTCTTTTACTTTGAATTCTAACAGTGTTGCAAAAAATCCAAGTATGGTCATACCTATGAACAAAAATGTTGAAAGCGATTTTGTAGATAATATAAAATTGATTAATTTATTGCGAATTGTCATTTATTCAGGTACAAATAAAAATACTGAAATGTTCTCACTACATGATACTCACCGTTCAAAACGCAGGGCAATATGATTCGGAAATCAAATAATGTCGAATGAAATATCAACGTTTCAGTCGCATACATAGTTGTATTCAAAATCAAAGAAAATATTCCCAGTGTAATTAATCTACATACAAGTAAAAATAATGCGATCACATCATTTACTTCTGCCAATAACACAGCGAAAATGAAAAATTTCAAAAATATATTCGAGTACTTACGGTTTCTGATGAATATACAACGTGCAGTGAATTAAAATAATGGCTTGTAAAACGGCTAAAATACCATAAACTCGAGGCAGTGCAGAGTTATCTGCAACAATCAAGATGGATTTTTTATCAATCAATGGATGAAATAGTAAATTTGAGAGGGAAATGAAACTGTGGATAAAGTGTATCATAATTATATGAAAAGTGAAACATTTATAGCATCTTCATGATATCATAGAGTCGTTATGACTTTGTTGAGGCTTACCCATTTGTGAAAATTCGTTGAGTAAGCATTTTTTTTCAACAAATGCTTTGAAAGCTACTCCCAAATTGGTGAAAGCGACAAAAGCTATTAAACCTCTGAACGCATAAGTATATTTTGGAGTCATATTTTTGTTAGTTCCTCGTTCGACCTATTTTCTTATTTTTCATCGACGCCGTAATGTCATAAAATAAGACTACGACAGTAAATAATGACAGGAAAATGTTATAGCCTAAATATTGCTTTTCGCGATTTGCCTATAAGTAAATACATCTGAGATCTAACTTTGAAATGGAATTTTGAATAAAATTAAAATTTCAAGAATTGTGAACGTTGGGTGAGAGACGAATTAAATCATGGATTTATGACAATAAGTCCTGCGTTAGACAATATTAAAGCTACTGAAAGACGCACAAATTCGACACATCCGTTTACGTGAAAATAATTTGTTTTAAATTCATGAAAATTCGCGTTTAGTGCTCTACGCTAATTTTATTATTTAGTAATAGTTATTAATCCGATCATTATTTTCATTTTTTATCAGTAATTCATGTGTAATTATTATGACTACACCGCTTTTTCTGCTTCGGCGCTTCGTCAAAAAATGACTATTGCCGCGCCAAGCCCACGGCGTTGTTTGTAATCCCAAGTCACTAGATACACTGTAACGAAGAAGGCTCTGAATGTATTCATCTTGAATTTTAGTTCACCTAAAGTTTATTCATAGTTAGTTTTTCAACATTGTTCGATTTTAAATTTTTAATCTCCTTTCATGCAATGCAATGCATGCGAATTTGCAAAAAATAATAGATATACGTCATTATTTTTGAAAACTTCACATCCAGTCACCAGTCATTTACATGCATGTACGCCAACATGTGTCAACATGAGCTCAGGACTGAATCTTGTGCGCATGCTTTTATCGACATCAAGTAGGCTCAACAAATAGGTAGGTTTCGAAAGGCGCGCTCTTTTAACCACTTCTGTTACTAACACGTTTATGTTTTTTATCAATCCATAACCATCAACCAACCACACGTGTTTTCAATTCTCTAATTTGTTTGATCGTACTGAATGTGCGTATACCATATTATTCGATTATTTTCCCAAATGATCAAATAATTCATTAATTTATAAATACAACTTGAAAATTACTTCGTAATGGGACGAAAAGCTAAATTTACTGAAGAAGAACAACCCAAGAAAGGTCAGGGTCGGAAAGCGAAGAAGCAGAAAGATCCAGTTGCGCCATTTCAAATAGATCAAGAGGCTATTAAAAGTAAGTTAATCTTCATTTACCGCTCTTACTAATAAACTGCGATTACTCATTTCATCCTAAATTTCAGGGTCCGAAAATAGTGATCGAAAATTGAGCCATCGGCAAAAACAAAGAGCTGCTCGTAGACTGAAAAAGAAACTCGAATGGAGAGAGAAAAGGAAAGCTATAAAAGAAAAGAAACAGCAGAAAAAGAATGAAAAAGAAGAAAAACTTCGTAAGTTTTCATAACCATGGTCGTTTTGTTTTCAATAAATATTTTAAGTACTCAAGTTTCATACTCATTTGTTTAGCTCCACCCGAAGAAATGGAAGAAGATGAAGACGTTGAAAATGAGGAAAGTAGCGACGAAGAAAACTATGCCGTAAGTCTACTTTCCATTACTTAGCTTCAGCAATGTTCATACTTATGGACCATTATTACTCAAATTCATTTCTTAGGTCCAGAAATTGAAAGACGTTGATAGCGACGATGATAATGAGGATAACGATGATGATAACTTCGTGGACGAAGACGAAAACGAAAACGGCCAAGAATCTGAAAAAAATGAAACTGATGATGAGGAAGAAAAAGAAGAGTAATTAATATTTCTTTTTCGGTTTAAATTGACTTATATTTGTTTACTTAAGCTTTTTTATCTTAGATCTGATGATATCAAATTGAACATTGCTTCGCAAGATCTTCTCGTATTTCCTGACGAAAATGTTAACGAAGTTATATCAATCCCTGAAATTGAACAACGGATAAAGGATAATTTATTGGTATTATCAAATTTCAAGAAATTTAGAGAACAGAACAGGTTCGTAAGTTCGATGTTACTTCAGTCACATGTGTTTAATTTTTGAAATTTCCACTTATTATTTTATTTATCTATATTTTTTTTGCAGGAGTAGACAAGAATACATTGCTCTTTTAAAGAAGGATTTATGTACCTATTTTAGTTATAATGAATTTTTAATGGAAAGAATTATGAACATATTTCCTTTAGACGAAATTATGAGCTTTTTAGAGGCTAGTGAAACGCAAAGACCGGTTACTATTAGGACAAACTCTTTGAAAATTCGACGTAGAGACTTAGCTCAAGTAAGTGTTTTGCCTTTAGAATCTCAACGAATACTTCTATTTATGTTTTGATGAGTTAATGCGTTCGAACCCTTTCAGGCATTAATTAGCAGAGGTGTAAATGTCGATCCTATTGGTAAATGGTCCAGTGTCGGACTTGTAGTTTATAATTCTCCAATTCCCATAGGAGCTACTCCCGAGTATTTGGCTGGCTTTTATATGCTTCAAGTAAGAAAATTTCGCATCAGTGCTATAATACAATTCTAATATTTACAATTCTGGCAACAATATTGAAATATTTGCTTCTTCAGGCTGCTTCTAGTTTATTGCCAGTAATCGCATTAGCCCCCAAAGAAAATGAACGTATCTTAGATTTATGCGCTGCTCCTGGTGGAAAAGCTTCTCACATAGGTAATGTTTCGTATAATTTATTGAAAATGGTTTTCTTTCACTTGACAACTTCGCTCTTTTAATTCTCTAGCTGCATTAATGAAAAACACTGGTATCTTATTCGCTAACGATGCTAATAAATCTCGAGTGAATGGTATCGTAGGAAACTTCCACAGATTAGGCATTACCAATTCGGTGATTACTTGTTACGATGGTCGTCAATTCCCACAGGTTTGTTTCTCGTTCGATCGTTCAATCAGTTGGAAGTCATACAGAACTAATTTATTGTACTTCACTCAGGTTATGAAAGGATTTGATCGTATATTAGTTGACGCACCATGTACCGGTACGGGAGTTATATCAAAAGATCCAAGTGTCAAAACGAGTAAAGATGAAGTAGATGTTCAAAAATGTTTCACTCTACAACGTGAATTATTGCTCGCTGCTATCGACTGTTTGAACTATCGTTCAACCACTGGAGGTTACTTAGTTTATTCAACCTGTTCTATCCTAGTACGTACAATATATTAATAATAAATTCGAGATGATTTGACTACTTGAACTAATAACCCTAACATCATCTTTTTCAGCCTGAAGAAAATGAAGCTGTCGTTAATTACGCGTTGAGAAAACGTGACGTTAAATTAGTACCCACTGGGTTAGATTTCGGAACTGAAGGTTTTGTAAAATATCGTCAATACAGGTAAGTACGCTTTAATCTCGATTTCTCCTGCAACTTTTTATGTCGAGCTGAAATATTCTGGAAAATTTTGTCCACAGATTTCATCCAACATTAAATTTGACCAGAAGATTTTATCCCCATACGCATAATATGGACGGATTTTTTGTTGCTAAATTTAAGAAATTTTCTGATGTAATTCCTTCCTCCAAAAATGAAGATCAAGATGAAATGATGCCTAGTGCAACATGATGAAAATAATCGCCTGTTTTGAATATTGATGTGTCATCATTTTATAACGTACCTAATAAATGTTATGTTTCAGTTTTTTTAATCCTATACGTGTATTTGGTTTTTATTCTATTCAGTTTGAATTTTTAAAGCGAGTGTGTCCCAACAAATTCAAAATTTTTATATTGCTGTGATTGAAAGAAGACGAGAGTGTTTCTAGTGAACGATCTTGAAAGTTCATTTCAACATAAATAAAAATATAACTAAAAAAACGAATTCGATTGTATTCAACCTTTGACTATAGTCAAAGTGTTCAACTGATTCTTCCCTAAGGATGTAAAAATTGATAATGTCCATTTATCATGTCAGTAAAATTGATACGTATGTATTGTCAATGCTTGATCAATTCTTATTTGTAAGTATCATTTCAGGTAATTTTACCTCTAGTAATTTGAACTTTCAATTCTATTCATCGGCTATCATAATTGTAATGTACATATTGCATTTTCGACGTGCACTTTTTTGGCCTTCGATGACGATTTATTCATGATGATTTTTTGAAATAATTTTCTTATTTATGGAGGATTTGGTGAAAGTTCAAACATTGTAAATATGAATGTGAATTTTAAAACTTTCACTCGAATAATTGCTTCGTTTAGCAATTTGTCGTCAGATATAAATAATTCGATACGACTAGACATGGGTCATTTCTCGATAGGTAGTTGATATTAGTTGACTTTTTGAATTCTCAAATATAAAATTCGACAAAAAATTAGGCGAATATTAGACCATTAATTTTATAAATATGTATTCAACATTTATTATCAAAGCTCACGCGGCGTCCAACGTTTCCTCCTCCATTTCTGAATCTTTGATTTTTTTCATTATTTCAATCAACCCAAATAAATCCGAGTGCTGAATAATTTCTCAATTGAAATTTTGACTTTTGGTTAAAACAATTTAAATATTTTCTTTCTTGTTTGGCTAAATTTATGATAAATAAGAAAACCTAGAATGTAGTTCGGCATTTATTTAACGATAAAAAATGAAACGGAGTTTTTCTGATGTTCAAATCAACGTCCAGAAACTTTCTTATGATGAAATGAATTCGTGTTGAAAGCATTTCAGATCTGAAAAATTTTTAATAAAATTAATTTACAAAAACACAAAACTCGTATTTTTTATATCTATAAAATATACGAGTTTTGTGTTTTTGTAAATTAATTTTATTAAATAATTTTGAGCTCGTTTTTAATTACGTTTTTGCAAATATTCATGAAAAATCTTTAGTTTTAATTTAATTCTCAGAAATTGTTTTTTTTTGCGTTTAGAATCGTATTTAGATCCTAAAAAAGATTAATATTTGAAATTTTTCGAAATTTTGCTTATATTGCATGTCCTTACAAATGAAGGCGTAAATTTCATTGAATTTTTTTTCAAATTTCTTCCATTGGCAATGATGGCCGGAGTTATAAATATGAAACAACATTTCAGGAAATTAAAACCGAAACTGTAAGCATGCTAAAATAAAATGTTTTCTTATTTCGATGTCAGCTTCGAGTGTTAATTCACAACTAGGCAAATAATATAATTAAAAAATTTCCATACAAAACATACATTTTATTATAAAAAAATATATATATATAAAACTTAAAAATTATCGATAAAAGAAACAAAATAAAAAACCAACAATCACGCATATGATTTCCTTCGCAGACGACTTTCATTACGTACATAAAAGTATTTTTACTCGAATTTCAAATAATTTCGCAAAATTCGAAACTAAAATAGGATAAAATTTTCTTTAAAATTGACATTTCAACCATCTAAGGTTCATTTGTAAATGAAAATCGTCTCTTCGGAATAAATGGGGTAATATTTTAAAAATATATAAAAAAAACTGGGTATATAAAAATAAATCATAATAAATAGCGCAAATCACATTTATTTAAATGATAACGAGTTAATTCTGGGTAATTTTCGGACTGTTATTGACATTTTTAATGCTACGCTTTCGGCTTTTACTGGGGCTTGGAGATCGATTTAATAAATAATCCAAATCCTGCGAAATACGATCCAAAACGTCGGTTTTTTCTTCCTCCGCCACATCCGCAGGAATAGACGTATCACATTTATGAATTTCGTTGAATTTTTGAGCAGTGTTTTCGACGCAAATATTACCAATGGTATTCGTCGTGAATTTCACCTCGTTCAGTTCAACTACATGGCCCGGACACGGTTCCACGTCTACGCTGCAGATCACAACTGTAGACGGATTTTCGCTTCCGGGTACCGAACTATCAATTGCGTTTTTCATCACACCTAATTCGACGCACACTCGAGTCGTTAAAATTTCCGGATGATTTTGACGCAGCGGCGAACAACAGAGAAGGTTTTCCGAACAACTCGAAGTAGATATGTAATTATGTTGGGTAACCGGCCATAAGATATCTGGTTTATGTTTCACATCATTCGTCGAATTTTCTTCGTTTTTCCCATTCTCCACCGCGGTTCGCGTTTCTTCTTCGTTACCGGCGGAGTATTCGTCGTCCTCATCCCTATTACGAGGTTCTTCATCAGAGCAACCTGAAATACGACATATCCACCTTCTTACACGAACATAAAAATCGAAGCGACTAGATTATATTCGCGTACATACCGGTAACTAAATGACGATGAAAAACTACGGATTTTTTACGTTTCGCTTTCGGAGACTTTTCTAAGCATTCTTCTCGACACGTTTGTACGTAAACATCGTCACCTTTGAACTCCGACGGACAAGACGATAGCGAAGATTCCGCTTCAAAAGCCCCATTATTTCGCAATATACTGGCTGTAAATTTCAACGTCGAATTATAAACAATTCTCGGATATTCTTTGCGTCATCTCGAATTTCAATCGACTGAGAATTAATTAGCTCGATTACCATTTGAATAGGTTTTCATTTTGATTTATGAAAAGCTTTAGTTTCGGGTCTAGGTTAGGTATTAATTACGTGGCAGAAAAATCGTGATTTACTATTCGCCACTGAGCGAGGAATTTTCAAAAGGGATAGTGAATCTTTTCACTACTACGCTCATGTAAATGAGAGATACCAGCGCGGTGTTGATTTGAAAAACAACCAACGCCTACCAAACAAAGTGTTGGCAATCGTTGAAAAACGTGTTATTGTGTTATCGCGCGCCGCTATTCGAAAATATAAAAGGCGTGAATTTCCTATTTTATCACGTAACTTGCAATCTACCCCTTTTAAATTTTATTCAAATCCGTTGAAATTACCGAAAGAAAAATCTCGCCCTTGGTGATTTCACAATACATTCATACGCTTACTCGATACTTACTTTGAACTGGTATCACTTGAAGTTCCGGTGAATATTTCGAGCTGTTGCGTTGCATTTTCGGAAAAATTATTTTCAAGCAAAATGATATTTCGTTTTTCGGAATGTAATATATGACTATCACAAATCCCTGAAAAAAAAAAAATATATATAATAATAATCAATGCCGGTTTAAGATAGCTGCTTGGGGGGGGGGGGTCAAGTGGGAAAGACGGTAAATTGTTTAAAATTATAAAAAAATTTACGAGTACCAATAAAGTGTTGGGTTTTTTCTGCTCGTTACATTTTTAATCCAAAAAAAAAAACACCTAAAGGTGAAATTGGCATATGTGATGGCGTCCAGTAAAAGGGATCTAAGGGTACGACGGTCAAAAATTTCTTTATCTTTGATACTGATTCGAAATTCCATTAAAATTTGAATGGAAGTGTTTCTAGACCTCAAAAGTCGATTTTGAGCGAGATATAGCAATTTTCAGTGACCGAGGTCGAAAAAAAATTTTCCAAAAGAAAGGGACCTAAGGGGTTTTCACACTGAATTTTTTAGATTTTGTTAATGTAAAAACTAATGGTAAACTTAAAAGTGCTCTCCTGAACAATTTCGTTTTTGGTCGTTAGGTCGTTTTTTCTAGACGCCGCGCCGTCACATACAGCATACTTCTTATCAGTAGTAATCACATGAGTCTACTTTTATCAAACCTGAGCTATTCGAAGTTCCTAAAACCTTCCACAAATTTTGATCATCCGCCATTTTGGCTATTTTCCCCCAAATTTGAGATGTCATATTCTGATCCTCAATCAACTCCCCACATGAAGTTTGACACATCAAGGTCGATTCGAGGAGTATATTATATATTATGGAAGATTCAAGAAATTTCATAACTCAAAAATCAAAAATTCCTCAAAAAGCTGTTTTTTGCTTCATCTCCTCTCCAAATGCATAATGGAAGCTGAAATTTGCATATGTTGGTGTTAGTGACTCAATCTTTCATATGAGATCAAAAATGAACATTTTGAGCTTATAGCCCCCTCTCCACCTCCTTTCTAAATTTGAGTAAATCGCCACTTCAAGGTGTATCGAAAATCCCAAAAAATTTCTTTCGCCTATTCACATGAAGACTCCGTCAGCAAACTCAGGGGCGTACCGAGGACATTCTTCAGGGGGGGGGGGGAGAAAACCAAAAATTGCCAACTTATACCATGAAATTTTACCAACTGTGACTTTTTTATTTTTTTTTTTTTTTTGCTCCGCGAAAATAAGATGTTAAATAAGATGTCACAGTCTTCTTGTTAGTCTTCAAAAAATGTAAAAATAGCTGTAATAATACTGCGCAAATGGTCAAATTTACCAACTTTCCAAAAACCAAGGGGGGAAGCTCCCCCCTCCCCCTTTCGGTACGTCCCTGGTCAAACTTTGAGTGATTTTTATCTACATCCGCCGACGCTATGGGCGAAGCGAAAATGTATATTTTTGTACTCTTTCCTAAAAAACATATTATATATGCATAAAAATTGCTCAATATTTAACGACAGCATGCTCTTATGGACCTCGAGGTTTTATTCAGATTTTGGATTGAACTCAAATTTGAAAATTCTCAAATTTTGAGTGTAGGTGGGGGGGGGGAGAATTAAGCTCGAAGTTTTGGATTTGATGTCATATGACAAAGAGAGGAAACAGTGACAACAACGCCTCTAAATTTCTGCTTCTTTTAGATCAAAAACCGGCTATTTGAGGATATTTTTCGTCATGAAATTTCTTGAATCTCCTATATCTCCTCACCAAATTAATCTAGAAAAATCAAACTTCATAATTATATGGAGTGAGTTTGAGACCAGAATATGACTCCTTGAATTAGGGTTCAAATGGAGGTAAAATAGCCTATTAACAAAATTTAAGGAAAACTCGAGAAGCCTCCGATCGCTAAAAATGTGATTAATATAGACTCTTACGAAAATTGATTTCTTTTTTTTTTTTACTGAATTTTTCAGCTTTTACGATGGTACTTTTTCAAGTAGGTGTGTTCGGAGAGGGATGGAGGTGTATAGTTTTGTGTTTTAGACCAATAGGAGTCCATAATCGAAAGTCAGGTCCTTATATTCACACACAGAGTGTGTCTAACTGATTGTAAGCGCCAAATACTCTTCATCCGCAAAAAAGTAATTTCTTTTCATTTCAATTTATGGGATTAAGAAATCAACACATGAATAATTATTTCTCTATGAAATGAATCCATACTTTGCAAGATTATGAATGTTTTTAAACATTCAACTTTTTATTCCAGTTAATTTTGCAACACTGATTTTGAAAGATATGAATTCAAATCAATAAAATAACCAGTAAAAAATTATTTAAATCATAGAATTGGAGTTACCGAAGTTTTAAATTATTCATTATACCATAATGAAATCAAACAAAACGAAAAAGGTGATATTTTTCTTCATGAAAGGGAATTTCGCGCTCTGGTGTGTTAAAATCAGTTAGACAAAGTGTACACCGCGTAACACAGAAAATTTTCTTATTAATCATTAAAGCAATTTAATTAGCTGTGGGATTGTGATTAATGTGTGAAGTGAGATTTAGTTGCTGTGTTTACTTTTGACATCAGTTACACCATAATATACTTATAAAAAAGAATCTATATTTTTTGCAGCATGAGCAGCATATGTAAAATTATGATATTTTGATAGAAATTTCTTTACAAAGAACGAAATCAAGATGTTGAAAAAATGCAACCGAAAATTCAGCTCCAGTAACGCGGCATGGCTGCTTACGCTTTTTTTTTACATTTCTGTCTATCCGCAACGCCCACTAAGAAGTACTAATAGGGTCAAATTTTGATCTTTCAGATGCACTCCCCTCCCCTCATCGACCACACTTGGAGTTGCAACCACTCTTTCAACATTTCATGAATAAAGATCAGCCACAGAAAGCGAAGCAGAAATTATTATCAACGTTTATCTTCGTTCACGTATAAAATGTAACATCGATACAGATCTGGAAAAAATTTCGTACACAAAATCCATTTATATCTTTCAAATTGTTTTAGTTTTCAACATGGCTGCTTACTTTTAACGTCAGGTGTTCACCGACACGTTATCTCTGTTCTTTCACCTTAATAAAAATATGAATAATCGTAAGCGTTATACGCCACCAAATTTCGGCATCGATTTCTAAAAAAATATCCTTCATTTTCCGAAGTTACGCGGTATAAATTAAACGAAATTCTCAACGAAGGTATAAAAACTTCCTACTTTCAATGGTGCGTGGCAAAACTTGTAATGCAAACTTCAACGCAAACAAGCTGAAATGTGAAAATGTTTTAAAACCTGATTCGAATCAATTTTCCCAAAAACCTACAAACGCCAAAACTTCCACAAAATGTAATTTCATTCGTCAAAAATTTCATGAGTCACTTGCTTCCGAATGAAAAAAAAAAAAAAAGAAAACGCGAACTCTAATTTAACCATATTGTGAAACTTTTCACGAATAAAATTGAATTAATCTCTGGCTAATTCCGAGGCGAAAAAAATTTTCATTTGATACTTTCTCCGTGTTAATTCCGTATAACGACGTCGTTAAATCGAGCGCTGGCTAAAAAAGCCAATTTACTTTTCACTAATAAGGAGATATTATTCGCCTAAAATTACCCAACACGCATTTATGAATGGAAAAAATTCTTCGCCAAATTACTTTCTACGTCAAGAGGTTTTAATTCATTATAGCTGCTGAATTTCACTCTTTATTAATGTGTTGCATTTTCGCTACAATTATCGCACCATTATTCATTTTTAACCTTCAGGCGATGAGGTTGTTATAGGATATACATATACGTTATACTTACCAACCACGCACATGACGAACCAAAAACGCATTCGCTGGTCGAACTTCTTAAGTTAACGTAAAACGTACTCGAAACAACCATGAAAGCGGTACTTAAAAAAATTAGTAACGTGTAGAGTAAAAAAGAGATCCTGCGAACAAACGAATACTAACGTTATAATATGTATTTTCGAGAAGAAAAAAAAATGATATGAATTTCTGAAACATTTGTAATGCCAAATTTTACTCGAGTACATGAGATTTTATTATTTTCCAACACGAGGTTTTATTACTTGAGTAATAATTCATGCGTTAAGCGTAAACTTGTACTTTCATAGTTTACATGCATATTCGACGACTACTTAGTACTTCTATTCAACATTCATGACATTCATTGCGAAAACCTACCGTTGCAATATAATCCTTCGTTCCACTTTCGTACAGTTCCAAAGATAAAATAATTTTTTCATAACGCTGTAGTACAAAAATATAAACAATAGTAGGAAAAATAAACCGACGATAAAATGGATATAAAACAACAGCGATCCTTTGCATAGCCACCAACACGTTAACCTTTCGTTCGTTATCCTGCGACTTAACGGCGCGAATACTATTAAAAGCATCGGAGAAACTGCAACAATAAGAATAAAAGAAAGGTTATCCCGAAGGCTCGTGAAAACGAATACATGAGAAGTCCTCGTTCGCATTTACCTGTCATCACAGATACGGTTGAAACCTTTACGTTAGGAATTTCTTTCAATGATATGATATCTATATACATTACTATCAATATACTAATATGAGACGAAATCGAAGCTAATAGGAACATTTGCAGACCAGATAAAATCAACGGATATTTATCCTGAAAATGAAAACCCATTAATACGCGTATTTCGCTGAGAATGCTGATTAAATTTTACAAACGCATTTTAATCCTACTTACAGCCGACGGATCACAGGAACCATATAAAAATAGTAACATCGTAGCGGCGGTAGTAACACATATTTGTAACTTCAAATATAACAAGCAGGAACGCGTTTTGAACCATCTATATAGTAATACCAAAAACGAGACTATACATTGTACAAAACAGCATGTACATCCGATTATCACAACAATATGGTATCTTCGATTCACTTCATTTTTAATCTAAAATCGAAAGAATGCATCTTATTAATCTATTTACAATATACAGGCGAGTATTGCACAAATGATTGGCAATATTTTGGCTAGAGATAAGACCCTGATGAGCAGCTTCTGTTGGAAGAGTGGTGAACTTCATAACAGTTAACACTATCAGAAGCATTCCCGGACCAATAAGCATGAAGTAATTGAAATAAAAACATAAAACAACGAAGGAAACCTATACTTTCTTCAAAAGTTATTGTGTAATTGCTTATCTTAATTCATATCCATTTTCATTTTTGGCAAGGATCATAATTCATATGAGTTATTATTTGGTGTGTGCAACACACTAAATTGAAACGGTGAAAATGTTTTTAAAATCTATGAGTACGGAAATTCAAGACTGGGTTGATGTAGGAGATAGTTATATCGGTATAGTAAATGATAATGCAAAACAATTTTCCAAAACTTATTCAGGAGAAGTTAAAAATAGACAAAAGACAAAATGAGAGAAAAAAAAAGTAAGCAGCCATGCCACATTACTGGAGCTGAGTTTTTAACTGAGATTTGTTCAGGTTTGGTAATAATAACGTTGCTAAACCCTTCATGACTATAGGTCAAACCTTTGACTATATACTAGATGGACGGAGTTACGTGTTGGAAAACTGCGGTGAAACATTACATGCATCAGAGTTGGAACACTCGTTGCAACTTTATATCTTGCGCATGCCTGAAGTCCTATATCACTTTCATGTTATTCTGATTTTAAGCAGTACTATCGTTGTCCCGTTGCTGCACTATTAGCGCGAAATAAATTTGCGCATGCGCATTTAGAATTTAGTCACGAGTGTTCTGAGAAAATCTGCGTAATGTATCACCGTTTTTGGGTTGTCATTTGATTGTTGCTAGCTCAGTCCATCTAGTATATAGTCAAAGGGCCAAACCCAATACCAAGTCTAAAAACCTCTATTCTATCCCTTCCAAAACCACATAAGAAGTTGAATATGGAACAAACGTAGTATTCCTTGCCACAAAATAATCATTTGAACACATATTTTTCAAATTAGAACAACTTGAAGCTTCTCAAATTATCTTCAAATCCTTATGATACGCCATTTTGGATCCATTTTGACTCAAATGCAAGAGGCCGTATTCTGGTCACCAACTAACCCTACCCCCCAAAGTTTGACCTTTGTAGGCCAACTTGTTGAGGAGGTATTGATGATTAATGAAATTTCCTACGGTAATTTCTTCTCCAAAACAGATTTTTTACTCTAATTCCCCTCCAAATTTACTTGGGAGGCTAAAATCAGCATAAGTTAGTCACTTGGGCTCATTTTTTTACATGACACGACAATAAAAAATTTTCGACCACTCTTATACCCTCACCACATTTTAGGGTCAATAACCCCCTCCTTATCTCCTCCAACATCATGTATGGAAGTGAATAGGGGACATCGTATACTTTTCATCTTCAATAATCATCTAAGTTCATAATAATTACATTATTGCCAATTTGAAGCTCCTCAAGCTCTACTCAAATTTTGATAATCCGCCATTTTGGATCCATTTTAACCCAAATTCAAGAGGTCATATTTTGGTCACCAATTAACCCTACCCTCAAAATTTGACCTTTGTAGGTTGATTTGGTGAGGAGATATGGAAGATTCAAGAAATTCATGACTCAAAACTTCCTCAAAAAGCCGTTTTTTGCTTTAACTCCCTGCAAATGCACTTAGAAAGCTGAAATTTAGATATGTTGGTGTCCATGACTCACTCTTTCATATGAGGTCAAAAACAAAAATTTGAGGCATTTGCCAATTCCCAGCACCCCTCAAAATTTGAGTGATCCGCCATTTTGAATTTTTCAAAAAAAAATATATATATATTTGCGCATTTGTAAGAGAGTCTCTCACTAAAATTTGAGCAAATTTCATCAATACCCGCTGGCGCTGCGCGTGGGCCACAAAAACAAAATTTCCTCAAAAAACTGGTTTTTGCTTCAATTTTCTTCAAATATACTTAGGAAGCAGAAATTTGGATATGTTGGTGTCTGTAACTCACTTTTTATATGAGATAAAAACAAAAAATTGAGTATTTGCCCCTTCTCCAGTTCCCCTCAAAATTTGAGTGACCCGCCATTTTGAAGTTTTTTGAAAAAATAAAAAATATTGTTTTGTTAAATTTCTACGTAAATTCCCGCCCGCGCTACGCGTGGGGAAAAATATATATATATATAGATTTATATTTCCGAAAGGTGAGATCCAAAATATACATTTCGTGGAAAGGTGAGCTCCGTTTTGGAAAGGTGAGATCCGAAATCGGATCTCACCTTTCTTAGCGTGTATATCGAGTTTTTTGACATCAGGATACCATCAGGAATGCATTGCCCAATTTTTGCCCGGATCTCATCTTTCCACTTTTTCGGCCAACATATACGAAGTCAGTTCGACGTTTGTTTTGCAGAGAGCGCTCTACCAGAGTATATCTAAGTGTTACGTTTCGAAACAGATGAGATCCGCGCATTCGGCAACAACGCGGATCTCATCTTTCCGTTCCTTATATTCGGTATTGAATCACGAATACGTTATACTTTAGGCAGCAAGACGTTTTGAAATAAAATCAAATTAAGTGTTTGTTATGAAATCAAAAACAGGTCTATTTTGCACTACCTTAAATTACTTAAAGATAACTCTTCCAGTTAGCAACGAGAAAATAATCGTGTGAAACAAGAGTCCGTTTACCAACTGTAAAATACTTTAAAATAAATTTTAAATCATTTTGTAAAAATTATTTATGTTGTTAAGACACTTTGACAAAATAAGCACTTTAAATATAAAAATAAAACAAGATTCGAGAAAAATTTTGAACTTCCAGCTGACTTCATGGAAAAAAAAATCAGAAAGTCTTTAAACTTGAAGGTAATCTTTGAAAAACTAAAAATAAATTGAGATTCGAAAAAAAAAACGCGAACTTTAAGCTGAATCTAAAGGAAAAAGAGAAGCAAAATTCAGGATATTTCAAATTTTGAGGTAATCTCTAAGAAAACTAAAAATAAAATGAGATTCGAGAAAAATGTCAAACCTTGAGGTTAATGCTAAAAATCATCATTTTTCGAAAAAAAAAAACAAGAAGAAATTGTAGAAAAATCAAGCTTATGAATAAAAAAATTAGATGCAAAAAAAAAACGAATCTTCTTGAATGGCTAAAATTCACATAAAATTGTTATTTTCAAGAAAAAAAGTTTTTCTTCAGTGTTGTTTTACGTATTTAATTTTAAAAACTTTTGACACAAAAACACTTTATTTTTAAATATCGATACTGTATTATTGCACTGAAAAGGTCTGTTTGCCGAAAACGCGTTATGTATCGATATTTAAAAATAAAGTTTTTTTGTGTCGAAAGCTTTAAAATTAAAAACTGTTATTATTTGCGAGAGCACGTGCTCACTTTGCCGGAAAAAATTAACAACCAGGGAGAAAAACAAGAAAAAAATTAAATATCAAGTTTTAAATACATAAAGCGAATACACATTTATACTGTCCCTTAAGGTAGCACCATATTTCAAGATGTCGAATTTTCATGCTCACTCCCCCTCAAGTTATTCATTTTGGACTCAAAATAAACCTTTAAAAATTTCATAACTTAAGAATAATATTAACACGTGTCGAGCGGAGCTTGAAGTTTTCCCATTTGTATTTATGCTTTTCTAAAGTCTCAAAAATTACTCACTATTAGCTGTTTTTCTTGACATAATTTACGCTATAAATCCTGAAATAAAAGCTGCAATTGTTCTAAAATGCCCATTTATTCCCTGAGGGGAGAGAGGTATTTCCTCAAAATTTGCAAAAATGTATAGAATTATAATTCTGGGAAAACTGCCATGCTATACAAATTTTAAAGAATTTACTTTACGAACAAAGTTTAACTTTTGTGTTTTATTTTTTAATTATTTTATTTTAAAAACTTTACTTTACTTTTTTCCATTAACTTGCCGTATTCTGCAACGAAGGCCAGAGGCGGTGTTTAGATTTTGGATAGGAGGTTGGTAGCTTTAAGGAATTTAAACAGGTTTTCTATTGTTGTTGGGTTGTTTAGGTAGCTGATTTGTTATATTTTTTTCGATAACTTCATATAGAATTCTTTTCAGAAAAATCAAAATTTTATTATATATTTCATTTTGATACACCTACTTGACCAAAAAAAAAAATTGAGGTGTGAATTCCATTTCTATATAACTTCAATATCTGAATCAGAGAACCTCTTCCTACTGTCTTAGATTATTTGAAAATGAAAAAAAAGTGAGCAGCCATGCCGCATCACTGGAGCTCACTTTTTAATCGGGGCTTGATTATATTTGGAGGTAATATTGTCAAGTGAACTTCTCAAACTTATAGCCCATATTCATCACCCCTTATCCGTACTAAAAACACCGAGAAGTTTAATCTGAAATATGTAGAATTTTTTGTCCTCCAAAATTGGAAAAGTTCATACTTTTCAGTTGCTTAAAGCTTCTCAAGCTTGACTCAATTTTGGACATACGCTATTTGGGATCCATTTACAATCGATTTCAACTTAAATTCAAGGGGCTCATATTTTGACACCAATCAAATCTACACACAAGGATTGACCCTTCTAGGTTAATTTGATGAGGAAATATGCGAGATTCATGAAATATCACATTGTGATTTCCCCTCCAAAAGCCGTTTATTTTCGTTTTTTCGTTTACTCCCACAAAATGTTGAGGACAACCACCCTCCTCATTCCGCTTCAAAATCACATGTGAAATTAGCATACAGCATACTTCTCATCGTTATTAATCATTCAAATTCATATTTTTCAAATCCTCGTTTTTTGAGACTCCTTAAGCTCTATTCAAATTTTGATAATCCGCCATTCTGGATTGATTTTGACCCTAATTCAAAAGGTCATAGTGCCAAACTAACCCCACACACAATATTTGAACTTTTTGGTTGATTTGATGAGGAGATAATATGAGATATTAAAGAAATTTCATAACTCAAAACTTCCTCAAAAAGCTGTTTTTTGCCCTAGATCCCCTCAAAATATACTTAAGAGGCTGAAATTTGGATATGTTAAAGTCCGCAACTTACTTTTTCGTCTGAAAAAAAACGAAAATTTTAAGGAATTTGCCCTCTCTCCAGCTCCTCTCAAAATTTGTGAACCATTATTTTGAGGTTATTAAAAAAAATGATATTTGAGAAACTCCATAAAATGGCTCTAACCGTATTTTTAGCAAAATTCATGTAAATCACTTTCTGTGCACTTCTCCACTTTCCTCCCTACGTCTTTCATCAAATCCATGTTTTATACATGTATAGTTTATTCAATTTTACAAAAGTAGGCTGCATCGAAATTCACTTCTCACAATGAACGCATAAAAATTTTTCACATGTTCATCAAAATGCAATAATCGCTCAAAAAATAGAAAAAAAAATAGATATTTAATACGTAAATACTTGCTAGCCTACTGTCCACATGAACATTTGTCTCAAATAAAGTATACTTTATTAGATTTGAATAAAATAAAAAAAATACACGAAATTACCATACAATATTTATGGCAACGTTGCTGGATCTCGACTTATCGAAACGTTATCGTCAAAAATGGTTGTATATGTGTATAAGATCTCAGCTTTCCATACTTTACTTACGGATCTCACCTTGTTCAAAACTTCTCAAATAATTTATTTTAAGAATTTGTTACCCCTCTATGGTGGTTATGTATCAGATGCTATAAATAAGCAATTACCCTTCCTATATATTCCATAATTTGTAAATTTTGAGTCGGATCTCAGGTTGCCCAGTTTTTAATCGGATCTCACCTTGATAGATTTACGTATATATATACATATATATACTAAAAAGTTGGACATTTGCCAGATGATTACAAATGGTCTGAAACGCAAAGATTTGAAGATCCATCCTCCCCCGACTTCCCTTCCCAAATCAGGTAGGCTGTAAGAGCTGTCATTTTTGGGTTGAAAACTCAGCTAAAAAGAAAGCGGACCATAAAATTTCATGATCCTCTCTCCTCTCCCTCCACCGAGAAAAACACAGAAAATTTCTCAAGTTTTATTACCATTATTAATAATTTAGAAGAGCTGCGAATAATCGCAAAAAAAAAATAAACCAGTATGTCTTAGTTACGAGATATGACTTTTCCGCATAGGGCTTTATCCAAGATGGCGGCTGTTATCAAATTGGTACCTAGTAAACAAACCGCCTAGATGATTAAATTACGTTGAAGTATCATTGTAAATTCATTATTGTTGGAGTGTTCGATATTATTTTCATAAACTTTTCTTGTTTAAGTTTCAAAAACAGTTTTTTAATATTGTGTTTTAAGTTGAAGCGTTCAATAACATTTAGAACAAAACACAATATTAACAACTATTTTTGAAACTTAAACAAGAAAAGTTCATGAAAACACATCGAACATCCGAACATTAATCAATTTACAATGATATTTCAACGTAATTTAATCACATCTAAGCGGTTTGTTTACTAGGTACTATTTTGATAATAGCCGCCATCTTTGAAAAAGCCCTATTGAGAAAATGGATAAAAGTTCCTAAGGAGAAATTAACATCGCTTTGTTAAATGAATAATTTAGAAGAGCTGTAAAACCAGAAAGAACACAAACTACCATATTTTCAACATACCCTCCCTCTCATTGCAAAAAAAGTAGAAGATAGGTACGCTTTTCATGAACCGTCACTGCAGTGGCGTAAATACGTAGTGATTGTGTAGGGAGGGGGGTAACGTTCGAATGCCACAATGAAATAGATCATATGAAAGTATACCATCAGGTGCTTACTCGTGAATTTTATATCGCCCCCAAAAATTCCTTACTATCATTCAAAAAATGAGAAAAAACGCTAATCATTAAAAAGAAAGTGTAAAAAGTTTTTGCATAATACAAAAATAAACATTTGTACTATCTATTTGGCAAATACTGCTCACCACACCCACAACCCCCTGTAAGTTTCGAGACACTTTACAAGCTCGTACGTACGTTAGGTAACTTAGCAGCAAATATGGCAAACAGTCCTCCATGATCACACGAACATCGCATCGTGTGCCTAGGTAACGAAGTGCTTTTGCAAATATTTAAACTCCAACTTTGTCCAAAACTGTCGACTATTCCGCAACACACCTCCCATTTCATTGGAGATTTATCGTGCAGTGGTAACTTGAAATCGACGTCTACTTGAAACCGGCTGGAATTCGTGTTTCGCTTTTTCCGAAACGAATTATCCAAAAGAAATACATGAATGATGGGTGAACTCAATTTATAAAGTAACAAATCATCATTTCTGTTCATACAAAAAAAAAAAAAAAATAAATGATAATGATAAAACATATCAACAACCGGCACTAATTTGCAAATATATTCGTAGAGATTACATACCTAAAATGAGAGACGTATTTTGGTAATAAAATGCTCGATAAATTCCTAAACATTAGAACGCCTATTTGAGGGGATTTGTTTTGCTCATCTTGCTGAAGTGTTTCTTCGAATTTCACAGTTACGTTTGTATAGGATGTAATGACTTGCCTATAAAATTCAAAAAGAGTTTAAATATTTTTTAAATAGTAAATATGTACATTGCTCATAACATATTTATGGATTATGTATTATGCTTACTTTCGACCTCTCGGAACATGAAATTCGAAGGATTTATATTGACTAGAATTAGAGTTTTGTTCCCGCACAACGAATACTTTCATATCATTACTTGATGCCCACAAAATCGACCATCGTTCGATCAAAAAGGATAATAAAAACATAACCTGTAAAAAAAAAAACAAATCACTGAAACACTCTTTTCATCTTTATGAAGAGCTAATTAATCGCACATAGTTCAAGAAAAGAATCTACCGAATCTTCGAAACGCTGACAAAAGAATATCGTAAGAATAAACGAGAAAATTCGCCCTTTTGTTCGAGCTACATAAAAGTTAATTTCCCGTTGTGATTTATTAAAGGCGAAAATTTATTAAAAAGATTGATAACACTCTAGACTACAAAATATTCTACTCATTACGGAGACGCGGATGAGGAAATGGAAGGCGTTTTAATTTCCAAAGAATTTCGCTCTTATAATTTAAATGGAAAATTCGCCAGACTCTTGATCTCCTTTGCGACTGAGCTCCGACAACTTTTCTTGTAAATGCTCCAAGTTCTGATTCTTTTTTTCCGACGAGTTTTTAATGTAAAATTCAGTTATTACAGGTTACTAGTTTAGAGAAGGGCCAAGCTAAAAGAGCATGAGTAACTCAGTCCTTCATGACTTTTGAAATTTACGAGAGGAAAGGGGATAGATAACTCGAATAAATTCTACTATTTCCATTTAGAGCAATTATTTGTATACTTTCTTTTATAAGTATTCATGCTGATAACATGGATATTTATGTTTCGCATTGACGTAATTTCATTTTTTTTTTTAACTAATAGTGCCAACGGTTGACCACGAAAATTGCTGGAAATTCCATCAGAGGAATTTCAAGATAACGAAAAGGAAATTTCTATTTTTCACTTTCATAATACGGCGAGAATAGTATATTTCACAACTAAGGAGGTAAAAGTGATTCTTGACGAGTGTGAGGTTTGTTACACGAGCAAAGCGAGCGTGATAAGTCACAAGAGTCTAGAATCAATTTTTCTCTGGAGTAGTGAACGAAATTTTTCCTAAATGGGGGAGAAAAGCGCTCGTTTGAGACCCGAGCGATTAGCGAGCGGGAGGTAAAGTAGCGCTTTTCTCTCGCAAGTATGAAAAAGAAATTTCTGATTGAAAAACTTGTTAGGCTTTTTCAGTAATTTTTTCAATTTTTTTTTAAATCGTTTTTTAGAGAGTTATGCGATTTTTAAACTTTCAAACCGCCATTTCAATAGAAAGTTTTCGAGGTACAATCATAAAAAAATTAAACAAAATGTATCTCTACCCCCGAACATACCATGAAATTTTTAGTTTTTTCGAAGAGGTGGAACATTGTTGGAAAAAATGAAAACTGTTGTAGCATAATGTAAATCTAGTGCTTCACCTTTACAACAAAGTGAGAAAATAATTTTTTATTGAAAAATTTGTTTTTGTCTGTACCTCCGAAAATAGGTACAACTGCAGCGTGAAATTTTGGTTAATTTTTTTTTATCGATGTAGTCCATCTTTTGCCTTAAAAACCATTCAAAATGTTCTCAAGGACATCATTTTTTTTACATTTAAATGTTTTATCATCTATTTTTAGATCAATAATTTTCTTCAATTATTATAGTTATTATTAATGATATAGATATTTTTTTAAATAATTTAACTTTCAATTAAACATGATCAATTACAATTACTATATTTTTATTGTTTCAATTCCTATTCTTTCAAGAGCTATTATTATAATTATTTTAAATAATAATTTAAATATCTTGGGTTAATTGTACGCAGAAAAGAAGTTTATGCTGTACCAAGAAATACACATAAAAATGTATTTAATCAGCAATCGAACCACTTTTTCACTTATTATTTCTAATTTAAGCATTACAACTACGTTAAAATTTGAAATTGATTTTCCATTTCTATATATAACATGACATGTTTCTAGGTACATAGAAACGGAATTTTCACTTTGCTAATTTAAATCTTAAGAAATATTAAATATTTATTTTTGCCAATTCTTCTTATTTCATTTCGTAGAAAAAAGTACCCTCTTTTCAGTGAAGTATATGAAGATCTTCCAACTTTCTCAGATTTTCTTACAGATCAAAAAAACAAAAAATCGTTTCTAAGTATAACACTCTTCCCTGTATTGATTTACGAACCTGATAGCTCAACAATAAACATATGTTATACTTACTTTATGATTCAAGATCGAAGTGGAATCTTGCAAAATGATATCAATGATACCGTAGAAATATGGCGTTGAGTTTTTGAAATCTTGTAAATTCCTAGTTTTCGATAAAAAATCGTAACTAGTTTTCAAAATATTTACAAAAAATTCGCCTTCTCCGGGTAATAATTTCTTATGATGTCTTTGGACGAGCGATGACCACAAAGCTTTCAACGTGTCCGCCGCATTCACCGCATCGTTTTGGTAACCATGTGTTAACATACGAAACTAAAATTATTAGAATTATAAATTATAATAATTTTAAATATTACAAATCCTAAAACCAGCACACTAACATTTCATTTATTATCGAATTCTATCATCATATTACTTACATTTTCAGTAATACTAATGAATTCGTTGGAAATACAATTCGAAAAATCCGGTAATTGCCATTCGGATGTATTAGCGTCAGTCATCATACATAATCGAGTACAAACGCTACCGGAATAATTAACAGGACAGTCTTGCAAAGCGGTTATACCGGGTGCAGTCATAGGCCACAGATCGTCTTTTTCGCAATACGGAGTCTCCTCTTTATTTAGTATATCAACTCTGACACTAGCTGAATTACGCCATTTACCAACTACTTCGCATTTAAATACGTCAGATTTCTAATTAAAAAAAAAAATCATTCTTAATAAAAATATTATTTAGTTCCCAAACGTACCAAATAGTTCATCTATTATCCAGGCTTACTTGGATATTATTTATATGCAAAACGCTGCCGCCTTTGTGTAAATCTTCCCAATATAAATTAGGTATATCTAAGGAAAATACTTTATTATTCCTAAGCCAAGTATATCCGTACTTCGAATCATCCAGTGTCCGCCAATCGCTTTCTGATAAACAATGAAGCGTTACATTCTGACCCTAAAACCATCATAGAGATCATTAGTCAGTAGAAAGTCATTATTAGGATATCATAAAAAACGTTCTTTTCTTCGTACACATTTCATTATATAAATCCGTTTTCGCGGACTTAAAAAATAAAACTTAATCGACTCGAGATGAATTTAAAATCGACAAATATTTGCCTGCGATACCCGTAACGATAATATAGATTTAAAGCGCGCCCAACGTCTTAACCACGTAAATCGCTACTATACTTATATCGAAAGAAACCCTATTCCGATGCAATATTTTACTACTTATCGTTATTTTCCTTCTTGTCGACTTCGGATTACGGTAATACTTCAACTTCTACGATGAATAAAAAAGAGTTTTCCCACTCGATACCGGTTACACGTTCGAAAAATGATTTGATTCTCTCGATAAAAATATGAAATATTTTACCATAAAAAGGGTACACCTAACCTACATAAATTAAATTCAAATTTCAAAAGGGTTCCCGTTCGCGCCAATTTCCTTCGCACCCCGTGTATTCTCACTCCGACAGTATCAATTTTTATACCTCGTATACGTCCAACTTGGTCGATTCGCAATACTTATGATTTCATATAAGTAATATCTATATATAGGTAGAGGTACCCATATGGTAAATATACAGTACCCATGTGTACTTGTTAGTTTGCATTATCATTTTGAAGGTATGCGAAATTTTCAAATACCTTATACGCAAAATTCAAAACCTCTATTTTACTTCTCATCACAAATAAGCCTTTTCATATATTCCCAAATAACTGTCAAGCAGTCAAAACTCAAAATATAATATACGTAGGCTTGCCATGTAATTTACGAATCCTATACAGCATGCACTTTGAAGTCTAACTAAATCGCTCACCGTTTACCAGAGTATAATCGAAAAAAATGACCAATTTAGAACTGTATAACGATTTCTCATGGGTCAGGTGCAATTAGAGGGACTCTTTTCTAGGGCTTCTTCAGCATACGCGGAAAAAATATAAATATGTTTACATAATTTAATAATCCAGTGGGGCGAATTTCGTTCATATTATTCATTTTCGCTCGCTTTCTGGCAACTGCCTTCTTCCATGCTGTCCTTTGATTTGTAGTTAGAAGTATTTTTTTTAATTTGCGAATTCAAAAACATTTAGTTAAGTAGGAAGGGACAAAAAGGGAAAAATGCCTCAGGCAGAATTTTCAAAGGACATAAAAATATACAATTCTAATTTAAATATGATACTCCCGTCAAATTGCGACAAAAACGCGATGACAGGGACTAATTAAGGATGAGAGTTTTCTGCGGATATTGGTATTCAATAGTGTTCGTAACACTCCCAATTTAAATGCTGTTTTGAGAACCAATGAAAACTCAAAATTCATGGTGACTTTTTTGTGATCCTAAAAAGATGCGAAATCAAACACAATTTTGATACAATAGTAATCAATTATCAACTTATGAGTATGGAATATACGCGTATAATCCAAAAAATACAGGAGATAGGAGTATTTCCACATATAGTAAAAATAGTTTGAAAGCTTCTGAATATTGAGAAAATAGGTGAATAATTATTTAGTGAAGTTCAGAAGGCAAAATATCGTCCTTGGACACAAAAAATTTTGAAACTTTCAAAAACAGATTTTTTTGAATATTTTTTGAAGCATTGTATAATATTATTAAATTTTGACCCAGTTATGTAAAGTATGAATATTAACTTGAAGGGCTGACATTTTTTGGGCATACTTTTGGCGTCATTCGGCAACTATCAACATCAACCGTTATACCTGATAAATTTTCGAAAAAAAAAAATTCATCCCACCCTACCAATAAAAGTGGCGCGTTTCACGGTTGTTTTATCACGATTCTATCAACTTGGGCAAAAAATAAGTAATAATATTTTTTGTTGCAAATTTGATCAGCTTCAATTTACAACTCGACTTTTTTTCTGTATCTAGATTAGGAGGCGTATGATTGGTGAAAAACCGCTTTTGAGGCAAAAATGTGGATTTTTGAGAAGCTCAGAGCGATTTTTTGCGAAAAGTTGGGAGTTGCTAGGGACAATACTGCCTACCACTTACACAGAAAAACATTGGCTCCTAATTAGTCTCGGTTATAATCATAATTTAACTGGACTATGAGAGCATAATAAAAAATTTTCGAACTCTCGCATACTCCCACTGCATTTTAGATCAATATCCCCCCCTCCAATAACACGTGTGAAAGTGAATTTGGGATGTAGTATACTACTTATTCACAATAATCATACGAGTCCATCAATCACATTTTTAGTTACTTATTTGAGGCTCCTCGAATTTTTACAATCCACAATTTTGAATCCATCTTGACCCAAATTCAAGGATTCATTCTAATCTCAAACTAACTTCACACACAAAGTTTCATCTTGCTAGGTTGATTTGGTGAGGACATATGAAAGATTCAAGAAATTTCATGACTCAAAATTTTCTTAAAAATACATTTTTTGCTCTAATTCCTCTCCAAATGCACATAGGAAGTTGAAATTTGGATATATTGTTGTCCGTCATTCACTCCTTCATATGAGATCAAAAACAACAAATTTGAACTATATCTTCGCTCTTCACCCCTTCTCAAAATTTGAGTAATCCGTCATTGTGAAGTGTATCAAAAAAACAAAAAAATATCTATTTCGCACACTTAAGACGAATCTTTCACCAAATGCTGATAAATTTTCATCCATACCCGCCAGCGCAACG
>VFXL01000136.1:0-40001 GCA_009761765.1 Phenacoccus solenopsis | reverse complement strand
AAAGGCGTTGTCTATGAACACTGTAGAGTGAAACGTTTCACTTTTATCACCAAACGGACCTCAGCAAAGGCGTGAAGTACACGTTAAAAACGAAATTCGCTGACGCGCATACGTGACAGTTATACTGATTAATAAGTATCGTACGTTATCACCGGAGCCTCGGATACGGCCGTACGCGCTCGAATAAAGTTTTTAAAAGAATTTACATCAGACACGCCAGAGAAGAGATGGAAAAGCTTTACTTATAAAATGGAACAACCTCGAACACATTTGCCACCGCGAAACTTTTCTCTCAACGATGTTGTACGACGGTACGAGGCTAATGGCCTAATTTATAAATTAAGAGTATAGGCGAAAAAGAAGTATATATAAGTACGAAGGGAGGAAAAAAAACGCCCAAAGAGCACGACCAGCGAAAAACTTCTACGTCCATGTCTTGACTCTCGCAAATGTCATGTGATGTCGCAAATATGATCAGAATAATAAAGACTGTTTTTTCTGTCATCCTCGCACGCGCAACCATTGGCTCCGTTTGAGACCAGAATAACGTCGTTCTTTTATCACACGCTATCTTGCCCTCTCTCCGAATTCTATCCTCACATTTTCAAGTTTTGATTAAGTATAAAGTTGGAAGCCTTGGATGTTTCATTATCTAATAGAGGGTAGGAGAAATGGACAATTTTTTCATTGCCCATCTAGCAAAACTAATAACATCAGGAATTGCTTTTTCAATATTCGCATTTACAAGATTTTTATGAGAACTTTTAATATTGTGTTCTGTATCATTTCTATAGTTCCCTTGCAAATGCAATATTGGCGAGGTAATCTCAATCCTGTCGAATTGGGGGTGGATACCAGGGTGGAACGAATTTTGGTTTTTTTCGAAAATCGATGACCCTTAGGCAAAAAAAGTTGTCAAATGGTCCTAAAAGAATGCTCAAAAAATTTCAACCTTCTAGGTTAATATTTACCTCGCCCATATTGGGGTCAAAATTTTAAAATTTTGAAATTTTGATGTTTTATTCGTTATTTCGAAAAAATTATTTTTATGCCAAATAATTTTGGTTTTGAGATATTCTTTTTATATTGCCATCTTTAAATCATAAAAAAATTATTTATACAATTTTTTTCAGTTTTTAGGGGTTCTAAAAATATTCTTATAGTTTGCTATATTCGTTGAATTTCGCCCTTTTTGGTCTTATACACATAATTATGATAAAATTACAAATAAATGGTACAACTACTGATTCAGTGAGTGGTATATTGAAAGACAAGGGCTATAAAATCAAAGGTTAAAAACAGTATTTTGAAAAGAAGTAAGATAATTTGTTCACTTTCTTTACGATTTAGAAGTTCGATGTGCTTTTGGTAAATATTAAAACTCGTCAAATATCATTGTTCGTTTTGTTTTCTCGGTGATAAAGTGTGATTATTATGAGTGGTTAAAGTAAAGAATATCCGTGGTGGTTCATAACACCTACGAATCGGTGAGTTAAGCAAATGAAAATGAATTCATTTTCAGTTTTATCTGCTATGATTTTTGGTTTTAGGTTATGAATTTTTTTTCTTCTTTTTCGAAATTGATTTTGTAATTTTGATCGCCATATCTATGCCTTGATCTGGGCAGGGCTTAAAACAATTTAAATGAAACAAATTATTTCCCAAAGTGTTGGAAAATTATAAATCCTGTAATTTTTCCAAAAAATGAAAACCCAACTAAACCCAACAATTTCAGACCAATTTCATTGCTCTCTAATCAGGGAAAAATCATGAAAAAATTGTGAAGAAAAACTAAACCAAATTAATTACTTTTCTGACCAACCATTTGGCTTTAAAAATGGTCGTGGTTGCAGAAGCTGCTTTTATGGTAACCAAGCACATCATGAATGTAATGCATAGAAAAGGCTGCGTTACTGCCATTAATCTGGATATCTTCAAGACAGTTGACTCCATATATTGGCACATCATAATGGCTAAACTAAACTAACTCAATATAAATTTAAATATTAAATATCTTATATCAAACTATCTAAAAAATCGAAGCATAATATTTGAAAATAAAGGTATAAAAATTAGTTAAAACTATGAACGGGAATGTCCACAGAACTCGGTACTTGAACTAAGCTGTGGAATATCCTCTACAATATTTTTGATACACAAAATACATAAAAAAATATTAAATTTTACAGATTTGCTGACGACCTTTTGATTCTGTTTGCGGCAACTACCTCGAAACATGTTGCACTAAAAACTGAAAAAATACTTGATAAAATTAATATGATGCTAAATAGAATAGAATCAAAAGTGAATATCTGCAAAACACAAATCTGCAATTATCTTACACATATCTTTGCATAATGTTTAACGATGATCTAAAGTTTGATAATATAATTAAAAAATGTAGTGAACTCGTTCCAAAAATGAATAAAATAAAAACAACTCAGGATATTCAACTTGGGCCAGGAGAGTCATGTTCCACGCTGTCTTCAGTTCACAACTGAGGTAATACTCATCACTGTTTCTTAGGCATACAGAAAGAAATTAAATCCTTATAAAGAAAATTCGCTATAAATATTTCTAAATTGTATATTACTGCATCCATGTAGGGTACAATGATTACTGCAAAAACTCCACCGATATATCTAACCATCATAGCATAAACATTGTTTTCCAATAATTTTTTTAAAATTAAAAATGGAAAATATAAAAAAGTTATTGCGTACATGTGCTTAGAAAAGGGCTTCTTCGAAACTTGAACAAAAACAACTAGTTGAAACAGGTGGGATTTTTTACCTATGTTATTAGGTGCAGCAATAAATACTCTACTTAAATTGGCGGTTATTTCTGTACCTGGTTCAATTTTTTTTTTTTAATTTTATATCAGGAACCTTGTTTGCATTTTAAAGCAATAAATTTCATTCAGAATATAATTACTTTCTATACATCAATCTTTAAATTATTTTTAAGCAAATAAACAAGTTGGTTGATAACTTCTGATCATAGCTCACCTCACTAACGAGCCTATAACTCTAATACAGAATCAATATAAATAAACCTGAAAACCACATTATTGCTATTTCGCATAGGCCTCTCATACCTTTATAAAAATGTAAAAATGTAAAATACGCATTATCGAAATAAATGAAATTTGAATTTGAAATTTATTTTACGAGCGAAGAAAAAAAAACTGCCACTCCGAAAAAGTCACTATCGCAGCTACCTACATTGGAGGTGTACGGGGTACAAGAAAACCGCGCTTTTTTTTATTTAATAAGGTGTTAACGTTTCTATTAAAGGAAGCAACGTAGTAGCATAGCGCTTTTAAATATCAAATAAAATATTTATTCACGGCGAAAGTTTACAAGTGCGTAAGCTTCTCGTTTAATAACTATACTTTTACGATTTGTCACGTTTTTACCAAAAAAAAAAAAATAAAATAAAAAAATAAATAAATAAAAAACTGTTACGCGTAAAATTCTCATCATTTACATTCTGCGGCCTGGATACAACAAAACGTACGCGAAAACCCCTAATGCATGAAAAGACGTTGGGGGAGAGGGAGAGTTGTATAATACGCGAAAAAGGCTTAATATATTCGCGCACTTGTGTATAAATATGTACTTTTACTTTCGTTATCGCGCCTCGTCGACTCTTTCCACTCGTGCTAGGAATATTTGTACGTATAATATTGTCGAGTCCGACGTCATACCAGGCGCGCTAACTTGATTATAATTAAAAGGAAATATAAAAAGTTTGTCATCGCGGCTGCACCAAAACTCGGGCATACAAGATGGAAACTTATTCGTTATATAAAACGCCGGAATACAGAACTGAATAGTGTTTAGAAATTTAATACGTCGAGTTGCGAAGGCAAACTCGAATGGAATTTAGCTTTACTAAAACCGCTTACGTGGTGCGTTTTTGCGGAATTAGTGGCTTTCTAATTCACGTTTATCTCTTAGATGTAAGAAAATTTCGTACCACTCTGTACCGGAAGGACATTTCTTTCTCGGTGCTCGCGCTCAAAGAGACAACGACGAACGAATGATATCGCAATCGCGTTGGTGGCGGAAGTACCCCAAGTTTTACGACGTTGAGTGGCGTTGACATAATATCTTTACGATACCAACTTTCGTAACGTCGAAAAATACGTACGTTAGTTGGAGAGGTATTTAGACCCTCTCCCAGACGCCTCCTGCCTATATGTATAAATCCGCGGTATTTATTTTTCGATGAAAAACCCTTCACGAAATTTGAGATCGCGACCGAATTATATACATGTACGTGTGTGTGTAAACAAAACATTAATCAATCTCTAGTGGTCGGTGAAAACAACGCGACCGAAAACGGCGCTAACAAAATGTTCGCCTACGACCGAGCAACACTTCCTGAACGGTCAATAGGCGAACGCTATTTTGTAACCACATCTACACCATGCACACGTCGTTTCCCGACTACGCATAAATTATGTCACGTTCAGCCCCAGTTTTCTACTGGCCAAATTTCGTTCGACGCGTTATTCTGTAATGAGCTTTATTTCGTCCAGCTAGCTCTAAATCATTTTAATAAACCAGTAAAATTTATGGAAACGCATAAAAAATTAACGAAATCGTTATACTTTTTCAATAGGCCATCAGAAATCTCTACTTTTCACAAATCTAATCTCATAAAGCAAAAAAAATGTATGAGTTATGCCAGGTTTTTAAACATGATTTCTAATGTTGCAAAATGACACAAATGATAATAAAACACTACGTTGGTTAGGTTTTGCAATATGATATTAAATGAATAACATTTGAAAAGAAATATCAATGAAAAAACGCACCAATACCTTTATAACTCTTTTTAATCAACAATAAAATCAACAAAAAACATGTTAAAACATAACTGCTCAAATATACTCACGAAAATTATCAAGCGCATAATATGTTTTTTGATGTTTCAACTTACTCTTGGCCATAAATTCGATTTTATATTTTGCTTTTGAATGAAAAACATCGTGTTTTCGTGTCCACAAACGAGAAACACACCAATACCTTCATAAGCGTTTGTAATCATCCTCAAAATCAATAAAAAAACATGTCAAGAGTTTTATTACTTCAATATTCTCACAAAATTTATCAAGTCCATAATATGTTTTTTGATGTTTAGTTAGTTTCATTTATGAATGTAAGATTTCAAAGAGGATCTCAAATGAAAAATATGAAACTAACAGTTTAACGTAGCAGTATATATTATGCATATATATGTGGGTGTTTTTTTTTTCAAATGTCAGCTTCATTCTTTGGTGCACTTTTCAAAAATGCGCTTTCATATATATCAACCATATTTTATCAAAAGATAATAACTGTTTAATATATTGAAAAACATTAGAAAAGCACTAGAAAAACACTGTTTTCGTGTTATTCAACAAAAAACCACACCAATACCTTTATAACCATTTGTAATCACCCTCAAAATCAATCAAAAACAAGGTCAAGAGTTTTATTACTTCAATATTCTCACGAAATTTATCAAGTCCATAATATGTTTTTTGATGTTTTTACTCGCTCTTGACTATAAATTTAATTTTATCTTTTTATTTTAATTCAAACGCTTACGAAATTAATTCTCTAAGGAAAACCATGGAAATCGGAAATTATGATCACCAAATTATTAGCCGTTTGTAGCTGATGTCACAGTCTGTAATGCAGGGTAGTAGACCATCTCCCCTGCTTATCACTAGGCCACTATCTCGTTGAACGTAATGCCATATCATTGATTAGAATAATAATTATTAATAATTAATGTAATTAATATTAAAAATGTTATCGTTATATGCGAGAAAACTTGCTGAACGTGATTGTGAGGATGTGTTTTCAAGGTATTGTGAAAAAATTAAAAGTATTGGTGTAGATCCATTTTTAATTGATCATTTTTGTAATTTAAAGTGGCAAAGTATTAATTTAGATGATTTTAAAAATTGTGACTTTCCAAAAATCATGACTGTGGATATTCACGAATATTTTGTATCAAAAACAAGCGTTTTTTCCTATAAAGAGTTCAGGGCTTATAAATCTTTAAGCGCATATAATTATTTTGTTTCCGGTCACATCAGAAACGTAAAGTTTTTGAAAATTCAGGAAAATTATGTTGTTCGTTTTCAAGTGAGTATTATAAACCTGCAATCGATTTCAGAATTGAAAAAAAGTATTTGTTTTCAAATAATGTTCTCATTTCAACGGTTCTACATTCTCAAAGAATGAATGAGGCAGCTTTAGATGCTTGGATTGTGATTGCCCAGGTCGGAGAAATACAATGTGGGCATTGCACATGCATGGCTGGATTGGCGGAAACATGCTCGCATTTGGGAGCTGTGTGTTTTTATTTCAATTATTTCACTGAGCGCCAAAATGATACTAGTGTAACTGATGTTAAGGCTTATTGGGCAAATACAGGAGGTACCCTTAAAATTACAAATAAATTCTTCTTTCATTACCTTCCCTGTGATTCTTAAATTTATTATTATTATTATTTATAGGGAAGCAATCAGCATCGGTAAAAGTGAGCCCAAAGAAGATCGAAGAAATAAATAATTGCAATGCGAAGAGAATGTTCCGAGAGAAGGGTGATGAAATGAAATGTGATAGTTTTATTGAAATCACAATGAAAAAAGTTCCTCAAAAAATTAATAGGCATGAATTCCTTAAAAATGTGTATGATAACATAAATAAAAAAACGTAAGCATGCCGCATTACTGAAGCTGAGTTTTTAACTGGAGCTTGTTTTGATTTACTGATGACCTTGCTTAACCGTTCATGACTACAGGCCACACCCAATATCAAGTCTGAAAACTCCTACCCTATCCTTTCCAAAAACACTTAGGAAGTTGAATTTGGCACAAACGTAGTATTTCTTGCCATGAAATAATCATGTGAACACATATTTCTCAAATTATAACTATTTGAGAGTCTTCAAATTATCTTCAAATCTTGATAATCCGCTATTTTGGATCCATTTTGACTCAAATTTAAGAGGTCATATTCTGGTCACAAAGTTTGACCATTCTAGGCTAATTTGGTGATGAGATATGGAAGATTCATGAAATTTCCTACAGCAATTTCCCCTCCAAAAGCCGTTTTTTGCTCTAACTACCTTCCAAAATCACTGAGGAAGCTAAAATCAAAATACACTTGTCACTTGGGCTCATTTTATCATATGACACAGCAGTAAAAAATTTTGGACCCCTCCTGTACCCCCACCACTTCTGAGCATTTTCAAGAAGAGTTCCTCACCAAATTTTGAGCGATTTTAATGAATACTCGACGATACCAAAAAGTTGGACATTTGCCAGATGATTACAAATGGTCTGAAACGCCAAGATTTGAAGACCACACCCTTTCCCGACCTTCCCTTCCCAAATCAGGTAGGTTGTAATAGTTGTCGTTTTTTAGTTAAAAACTCAACTAAAAATGAATTACACATTCGCGTACGTACATAACAGGAAAAAAATGAACGTTATTTTTCATATGAGCAATTATGATGAGTTTTAAAGCCAAAATTGGAATCTCAGTGCACATTTGGCAAGCGTGGATTAGCACAATGGTTGATGACATCAGTTGTGGTCATTGTTACTACCCAAAGATTTTTTTTTTAAATTTAATTTAAGGGTACATTTTACATACACGGTTCTTTTTAGCTGAGTTATTAACCCAAAAACGACAGCTATTACAGCCTACCTGTTTGTAGCATAACTAAACTTTGCAGGCACTGTATTCCACAAGTTGGCAATTTCAAAAAACTGCAATATTTTATCTAAGAAAATCATCCGTAAAAAAAAACTGAATGAAAACGATAACAATGCCCAAGGTGTCCAAAAACCCAACAAATGTTAATAATAATGATAATGGCTTCTCACATGATTTAGAAGGTTCAACCGAAGGGGAAAATAGTGCGGCTAGGCCAGTGAGGAGTACGACGTGTTAAATTTCCAATTTCAATCGATTTCTATTGGCTAGCGTGGCAACCCTTGATTAAGGGATGACAGCGCATATATGTACGTATTTTTTGTCAACCCGTCAGTCGTCACCGAACCTTTTATTCGGAACATTTTTACTTGATTTTAAGTTCTTATTAGTAGTGTTGTATCTTTTCACTCAATAAAGCAGTTGTCCGCCCATCGTAGATTTCTTTTCATATCGTATTGTAACTCAAGCATTTCAACAGAAAGTGATCAAGGTGGGAGTGCAGGGAGACAATAATAATGTGGGGGTGGTAGTGTCATATTGGGAGTTCGTAAAATATTGATGACTTGAAGTTTCCCAGAGTTTACGATAGCAGTATAGAGAACATTAATAGCGAAGCTAAAAGTCTTTCAAGAACTTGTCATTCATAATCCCATTTTCAGTCCAACCACGATAACATTTCAAACATTAGAATATCTGGCCTATTGTCTACATCAAATCAGTGTCCTCTTTCTCTTAGAAGAGACAATATTATACTGTTGGATATTCTGATCCAGGCTTTCCAGAAATGCTACAACACAACGCTGGAATGACTATCTTAATGTCTTTCGAAGGGGAACATATGTCTGTTGAAACATTTTTAAATATACGACTTTTATACACTCAGTCTCATTACTTAATTGTCATACGTCTCATGCATTCTTCAATTCTATTTCTACAAAATATTTTACATAAAAAAGTAAACGATTCATCATCATTTTCAAAAAAATGTTTCATTTCCCAAATTATTACCAAATTATTCTAGATATAACCTAAAGAAAATATGTACAACTTAAACTTATACAATAAATTTAAAAAAAAATGTATTTGAATACTTAAAAAATTCTTAAAAATTCTTAACATAAGTTACTTCGGTACTAATAAAATTATAAATTACGATAATAATTACGAACATGACAAAATGTTCCAATAGAAAGAGGGAATAAAACTAATAAATAATTAAAAAAAAATGCATACGAATACTTTAAAAATTCTTAAAATAACATGGTTACTGATAAAATTATAAATTACGATAATAGTTATGTTCCAACAGAAAGTGGAAATAAACTGAAAAGCGCTAAAGTTTAAAGAGTTGACGTTTTACCAAACTACAAACAAAAAAATAAATTTAAAAATAAACAAATCTGCAACTGAATCACAAATTGTACCATCGACGAAATTTCATCACAGAATCGGTCAAGAAAAATGATTTTGGAGTGGGGATATTCCACATTTCTTCGTCGTATTTTAAAAATAAACAAATTTGCAACTGAATCAGAAATTGTACCATCGACGAAATTTCATCACAGAATCGGTCAAGAAAAAGGATTTTGGAGTGGTGATATTCCACATTTCTTCATCATATTCATATAGATTGGAGAACATTCTGACGTGCTTCACCAATATACGTTCCTCTTGCTCCGCATCTTCCCCTTCACATTCGTGCGACAGACGTGTAAAAGTACAGAGCCAATAAAAATATTCTACAGGTTTCCTACTCGCGCCGCTAAATGTTTTATAGCTTGAGATTATTGCGCCTCCGCGTCCCGTTGCAAAATGTGCGCTACGTAGGACGTAAATTCAAAGTATAAAAGACAACTTTATATTTCCTCCCTTTACTTTCCCTCACCACGAGTTTGGTGCGAATAAAAATAAAACTCGTACTTTCACCTGCAACGGTGAACTTTTTATTAAAACGCGAGTTGGGGCGCCTACTACAAGGCTAAAAATGACAACCGAAAAGTTCACTTTCCTTCATCCAAATCGTACCGTTGGTATACGCGATGTCGTTAAAAAGCGCCGTTGAAAAGGCGAAAAACCGGCGTAATTTACGGAGGTGTTAAGGAATTATGGTTTATTCGCAAACGCCGCAGATTTTTGTGAAAGTTACCAACGTTTCGTAATTAGCCCTAAAGAACGTAACTTTTTCGTCGAAGATGGTTTTGTAAAGTACCAAGAAACGGTAATTTCAACCAGTAAAATCACAGTACTCTAAATGATGTTGCCTACGCGTACATATTGTTGATTACAATATTGGAAATATCGTGAGACAGATGAGAAAAAAAAAACGCGTAGATGGATCGAAGACATAGCAAATTTGTAAGAAGATTTTCATCTGTAAGGAGATTAAATAATTCGTCTACGTAGGTTTTCAAAGATGGGGAATTTTTCATTTGGGCTAGAGATTTTTTTTGATAATTGGAAATTTGAATTCATATTTTTTGAACTTTGATTCTCTGTGTTATATATAGTAGCTATTGTTTTTGATTGAAAGCTCAGCTTAAAATTAAGTTGAGGCTCCCTCTAAGATTTGGTTAATCCTATCAGAAATGATAAACGGGCTATGCGAGTTCCTTGGTCACCTTCCAAGTCACCCATAGATACCAGTCTATTCCCAACGTCCAAAAACGCATGATCTAGAAGAAGTTTTTCATTATAAGTATAAAATATTACATTATGTCATGTTTTAATTTCCATGAAAATAACTATTTTTTGTATCCCAAAAAACGTGTTAAAAGCTGGATATTTTACTACACTTACTCGTGAAAACGATTACAGCATGTTTTACTACAAAGTAGGTAATCTGTGCACCATTCAAAAGCCACCCATGTAAAAGTACCCAAAAGGGCAAATTTACTTCTGGTTCAACGAGCCAGAAATTACTCCTTCAGCCCGCCAACGTGTCGGTATTTAATTAATTAGCCGGTACTGAGCCGATTGCGGTGATTTGTTATTTTTGGTTATCGAGTTCGTAAAGCTGATTTGCGAATTTTTTGATGACCGCAGGTCAAGCGGATTTGCGGTATTTACAAACAATCGAAAGCCGCGCGACCGCAGGTTTTCGTAATACTCGTAACTAAAATTCAACGCTGCTCAAGGAGCTTTGAGTATTTTCTCGAACAGAAAGGCAGATCACTTAGATGCGTTGAAATTGTTTGATATATCAGACAAAAACCATTTTCTAAAAATTATTCATAACAGCACTGAATTATTTTGCGAAGCTTCCAATACTTTTTAGATGACTTTTTCATCAAACGCTAAGTTATTACAGCCTACCTGATTGCCAGAGGAGTTATTGAAGAACAGAGAACGAAAACCTAATTTCCTCACGGTGCAGACTAAGGTAAGTGCAGGAATCATGCCACTGCAGGTAAATACGCCAGTACGGCAACAGCTCAAATTTCTATGAAAAAATATAGATAGCGCTGGTTGACGATTTTAGTACATATTAGTATCCAAACCGATACTAAAAAGCCAAAAAGTTTGCTCATAGCTACAATTTAGTGATTTGTGGATCGATTTTTGTGAAAATGTGATAACAAAAAAATCACCCTCCAATTTTCAGCAGATTATCCTGAAAATTATGATCGTATTCATTTCGTCAATAAAGTAAAGTGAAAGGTGTTTTCCTATGATAATTATTCTGCCAAAACATAAAATCATAATCCAACATTTTTGACCTTCCCATTACCAACACCATACATCGAAGACGATATCTTTCCTTATCTCCTCCCGTATCTCGTAAGAAAATGACGGTATATGCCTGACAACATTGTAGATAACGCAACCATTAAAAATCGAGGCTGTCAGATTCTAATTTATCACGGAGAGTAAATTCTCAAAATTTAATAATTTTATAATTCCTCACTAGAGGTTGAAAAAATTAAATAATTAAATTTCATCATCGAGAACACTATTGTTACTCAATCTAAAGGAAATAAAAACGAAGAGGCTGTAGTTATGTCGAAGTCACAAGTCTAGTTTTGGACACCTTCAGTTTTTATTAACGACTAAACGCTTTTTAGATGATTCTTCGATTTTCAAAAAGGTCGCGCTGTTTTTTTTTCATGAACTTTGTCCAATATTACGAAACACCCTGTACTCGATGAAGACAGCGAAATCATTTAAAAATTCCTTCCCGGACGTAATTAAGCTCTATTGATAAATCACGAAATAAGTACCTCGCCGAATGACGGCTGACGAGCTTTTAAAAATAATATAACAATTTGGGCCATAACGTTAGGCCGCGCATAGCCCACCGACTCGTATAATTTTAATACCAAATGTAATTAAGATTAATGTCCGTCCAAATCCTCTTAATAGTAAACTCGTTTGCGGGATATGGCGTGAGTAATTTTGAAAAATATGCGCCGAAGAGGATTAAAATACGTTACGTTATTTTTTACGACGAGCTAATATCGCTGCGTGAAAAAAAAGTTTTTCGTGTAAAAATTAATCAACTCGTATATTAGAAAAATTTTATAATCTATGGCCTTTTGAAATGGTGATTATAGCGATGAAAGAAATCAAAGGCTAAGACGACACAAAGAACGGAATTTCCCAATATAAATTATGAATAGAAAATGATGAAAAATTAATGAATTAAAAAAACACAAGCAGTTATGTCGAATTTTTAGAGCTGAATTTATAGAACAATCATTAACAAATTTCATCGTATCTCACATACTCACCATAATATTACACAAAATAAAAATTCAAATGTGTTTTTTGACTATTTTTGAAAATCTAACGCGTCAATATTTCTTTTTTAGAAATTTTCAAATGTAAAAATGTACAAAAAATTTCCAGGTATCATTTGGATGAAAAAAGTTAAAATCAAATGAAAGGTATTAGAGTTATAACATTTCAAAAAAAAAAAAGATTGATCCTGATGAAGGAAGGGAGTTGAAAAAATTGCATCCAAGCTAAATTCATTCCCTATAGGCTTCGATTGAGAATCAGTCATCAGATTACTTTTAACTTTCCTATTGAGCGGAAGCCTTTATCTACATTTTGTGACTATACTATAGTAATAAAATTTTAGAAACCGAGTCTCTTCATTATTTCAAACTATCAAAAACAAAATGGCTAAAATGTTTTTTCAGTCGAAATTCAGTTCTTTCTCTAGAAACACGGAAAATTTTCGCATTACCACCTTCGTGTACGACGATGAAAGAAACATCACCTATGAAGGACCCATCTCGACTAAAGTTGCTGGTTTATGGCGACTAAGCTTCAAGACAAAATGATCTGAGAAAGGAATAGTCAACCAAAGAAGTAGAACAATATTTGAACTAGCAAAATACCCATAATGGAATGTTCTTTCGCTCTCTCTCATCGCCAAAATCTCGTCAAAACGAATAGTATAGTTAGGCATGTATGTTGCCTCTGACAAAATGTTATGGCGAGTCTCATTAAAATTGGACACTGACGAATCAACAAGTGGCATGAAACGTAAAAATACAAATACCACCATCACCCTTCTGACTTCTCCTTCGCAAATTATGTAGGCTGCAATAGCTATGGTTTTTAATTAAAAACTCAGCTAAAAGGATTATGTGAGGAATGATTATTCGAATTTTCTCGTAGAAAAGATGAATTAAAAATTCGTGAAAAAATATGAAAATGTAAAAAATTCGGCTTAAAAACTTTACAATCTAATCGCTTATGGATTAACGTTATTCGAGCGAATATCGCAAAAATAACGATGAAAAATACCCGAATTCCCCTCATCACGCGTGTTTAACCATACACAATGCAACCACTAGGTATCCGTTGAAAACCAACCAACGCTGTACGCCTACATATATTAGCCTACTTTCGGATTAGCGACTAATAACTTACCAATATTCGCTCGTTTTCCATATTTTCTCGCATTAAATCTCCACACTGCACAGACGATTGATCTTCGATATCTTGAAAAAACCCTCCAAACTTACCAGTACCTGGGGCGTCGAAAAGAAAGTTAAAAGAAAACTCACTCATGGAACGGGGTGCTAAGACGTATAGAAAAGTTATAACGTAAAGAGCAGAATTTTCGCTCGCGTTTTCTCGTATTTGAATGTAAACGATATTCCATAAAGCTAATGGCGAGGAAAAATATAAAATGCTTTTAAAATTATTAACGAACGAAAGCACAGTTCTGTTCGTCCGCATGGTTGGTTGGAAATCCGAAGATCTCGCATTTAGCATTTAGCGAAAGAAAACGAAAAAAGTAAGAGACGCCGGCAAGAGAGGGGTTGCGGTAAGTTTATACAGAACTTCTCAAATTTTCTTACCCGAAAAGTAACATTTTTCTTTAACGTCTTAGATTACACTAGAAATGTTTCCCTCCTTTCTAGAAAGCGCCAGCAACCCCTTCTTCTGTTGTACAAGTATCGAAATCGGGAAACCGAACGAGAGTCTTAACGTACGCTATTAAATTAACGCTCCCGGTTACATCGTACACGTGGTATAGAATTATATTCGCTGTTGTTTTTCGCGGACCCTTATAATCGTATAACGGTCACAGTATTCTTTCTGAACACGCTCCAATTATCATGTCCATACGTTCTATGCAAAAATCAAGATTATACCGACGAAATTACTTCCCAGTTTCGTACACGACCGAGAATATTGCTTTACACTTCAAAATTTAAATCTCAAGAAAGTGTACGAGTACGATCGAATCTCCAGGGCTGTATTCTCTCGACGAATTCACGAACTTCCCTAATCTCGTCTCAGAACCTTTCCTCGAATTAAAAAATTAACCTCATCCCGACCCCATACCGGCGTTCACCTGCGAAAAAATAATCGAACCGAGAAAACCGCGCCTCGCGCTCGCGAAAAGAAAGTACTTAATTCAAGAAATGCCCGAACATGCCAAATTCCCACTGGAAATTTATTTTTAACCGAAGAATAAAGAAAATGGAAGAAAACTTTCGAAACGCGAACGTGTTCCCTAGCATCGAAACTTTAACCAACTTTTTAACCTCAGAAAAAGAGAAAAAAACCCGAAGGAAACGGAAAAACGTAATAAAATTATACCATGTTTATTTTACTCCCTATTATTACCGAAATACAAAATAACACGGTAAACCGCGCGATCAATTATTTTAATTATCGTCTTTTTACGTGTACTACTGCCGCAATTCCCTCGCTAATGGATTCGAATCGAATTGGCGTAAGGTTTTTTTGCTCCACTTCTTCTACCTCGAAAGCATTCGATTTACTTATTTGTTTTCGTTTTACTGGCCACGCCGAGAGAATTATGGCTCACGGAAGTAGGAAATGTTCAAGAGGTATTTAAATTAATTCGTCGCCTAGCGTAACTCAATAATCAGACTAGCCAAGATAGATCGTGTCATTTCCTTCCTTAAGTGCTGGAGATTTTCTTTCATCAATTGTATTACAATTTTCAAGTCAAGAATGTAGCCAGGATGGATCACTGAAGTGGAAGGCTTGATACTGGAAAAAATATAAGTACATTAAATTTCATTGGGTTCGTACAGTTGGTAGGTCTATGTTCTTGAATTTTCTTTAAATTATGTTTTTAATAAACAAATAAAAATGATTTTGCCGAATTCACTTATTTTAATTTTAATTATACTAATTTAAATATTAATAAAATAATAAAAAAAATTAATAATTATTATATTAATTAAGATTAATTATTATTATATTATTTTTTATTATAAATAATTATTATATATTAAAATTTTTAATTATATTAAATTATAAAAAAATTAAAAAAAATAAAAATTTAAAATTTATTATAAAATTATGTTTATAATAATGAAAAAATATTAAATAATAAAATTCTTAATTTCTTTATATGAAATTAATATAAAATTAATTAATATTAAATACCTAAATTTTCTTTACTAAAAAATTATTATAAATAACATTTTCATATTATATAAAAATTAATAAATCAAATTTTAATATTTTGAAGAAATCAAAATTTTTAAAATTTATTTTATTTAATCTTGGTGCAAAATTAAAATAAAATAAATAATTCAATTTTAAAATTAATTAAATCTATACTTTTATAAAAATCTATATTAAAATTTTATCAATTAAAATAAATTTAATTTTAATTCATTTTTTCTTATTCAGAAATACATTTTCCAATATATTTACTTTGTTACGACTTAATTTATATATTAAAATTTAATTATTCAATAACTTGATTTAATAAAAAATTAAATTATTAAATTAATAAATAAAATAATTTTTTTTTCGATTTAATCAATTACAATGATATATAAAAATAAATTAAATATTTATTTTCATGCTTTATCCATTTAATTAATAAATTCCTCTAAAAAAATTATTACTGCCAAAAATAACTTTGATAAATATATTTAATTCTGGTGTACACTGTGTTTTCATCTATTGATAATTGAAATAAAAAAATTTCATATTTTATGTACTTTTTTATTTTATCGTCGATCTGTAAATAATTATTTTGATTCAATTTCTAAAATGAAATTTTTTTACAGGAATAAAGTTTTTTTGTTATGAAATCAACATTTTATAAAATTTTTGAAAATATAATACTTTTTGGGTAATTTATACTTGAAATTGACTAAATAAACCATTGCAGCTTATATGGAAAAGCAGCACTAATAGCTGCTACTTAGTTCTAAGGAGTGGGGGAAATAGAAACAGAACTGGAGACACTACCGCTGTGCAAACGCTAAATGGGATAGCGCTTCTAGTAATATTATTGTGTTCGCTGCATAGGTATTAACCTCAATTTTCCTAATATTACGATTTTTCTCTTTCATACTTCTCTATATGAATTTTTTCTATTTTTTGTCGGTAGATTGCCCCAACATTTATATCAGACGGCTAAAGTGTCAAAGGTGTTGATGCTCTTGGATAAGGGACGTGGTAAAGAATTCAAATGGAAAAGTTTGAAGGACATTCAGTTACAGGATGAAGAAATTGAGGAAGAAGAAGACGGTCCGCTTAGAGAAAGGAATAATGAGCAAGAAAATGATATCCAAAGCGAGAATTGGACATCTTCAGTTGGAAGTTGAGTTTGAACTTGGTTGGGAGTTGGGAGTTGAGTTTGAATTTAATTGGAGGTTAGTTTTTGGGAAGTCAGTTATTTTCGGAGTTCATTATCGGAGATCGTGAGTTTAGTTCGTTCGGTTAAGTCGGTCACGTCAGTTAAAGTCTGTTTCAGACGATCGAGTTAGGAGTTCGAATTTCGGTTTCGATGAACGAATATAATTTATTCGAAGTGAATTCGCGAAAATCGAGTTTTTTTTTGTAAATGCTGAATACATGGGTATCGTTAATCTAATTATATTTGTATTAAATATGATAGGCTGAGTTTACTTGTGAACCGGGTGGCAGCATGGTGGCCATCCGGAATCCCCCCCCCTCCACTGGTCTGCCAGTCCCAATAATAAAAATGCACCTAATTATAAATATTTTTATGTTTATTTTTTTTAATCATATATTTTTAACCACCATGGTTTTTATCTTTTTCTCTCTTCTTGTTTATTTTCATGGCCTCTCTTTTGTCTCTTCTTAGTTTTTTTCGGTAGTTGTGGCTTTTGCTCAGCTCTGTAGGCTTTGCCTACGGTTGGCACCCTTCACCGCAATATAGACCAACGACGCCTGAATATCGTAAGTAATATTTTTTTCATTTCAAATTATTATTTCTTAAAACAAAAAAAAAATTAGCATTATTTTTCAAATTTTTATGTTATTTTGATACATAAACAAATAGTAGACTGGACAGGGGAATATAATGATTACATCGATCTTACCGAAGAAGAAAAGCAATTAGTAACAGATTTATTAGAAGACAGTAACACAGAAGAATCTTCAAAAAGTAAATTTCTTTTCTTTCACATTTTTTTTTTCCAAATCGCATTTAACATAAATTTAACTAGGTTCATGCCGAACGAAGAAAAGAAAACAGCTAATGGCAGATTTATAAAATCGAAAAGTATATGTTACGAAAATATGAATATTAAATTTCAAAATACTCAAACAAAAATGGACCACTTGCAAAATTTATTGGAACAGCCCTACATTATTGAAAAGTGAGAATGTCAAATTTATAATGAAGCCTACAATGTCCCTTTATTAAAAAAATTTATGCAAGGTAGCCCCATAATTACCCTCATCATCGTTAATCGTGAAGCTTTTTTCGGTTGTAGAACAGAGAACTTTAAACGGTGAGTATCATTTTATAATTAAACTTGATAGATGAAACTAAGATATACACACCTGCAACCCCGCAACACACACCTGCCGTGTTGGTTGCATACCTATACCCCAGTGCCCTACGGTGCCTCCCATACTACTCTTCATCTATTCTAGACAGTAAGACTATATTTTATCGCAATTGTAATAAACACACGTAAGCGCGAAGTTGGATATTATCTTGAAGGGAATATAACAGCATATATTACATACTCGCATACGTGATTAATTCTTCGGGTCATATTTTTTTACGAATAAACATAGGTCGATAATAAGACAAAAGTATCATAATTTATTTACACCAAATCAAAAATGAGGAAATTAAACGATAAAATTTTAAGATAATCTATTAAAAAAATAAAATTAATGAAAACAAAAACAAAAAAATACGTCGACCATTTTCAACACGTATTACTCGCGTTACACTCCCCTCTAAAAGTTATACACCAAAGACGTCGAAATAATGTCATAAGTGCTTTTGGACTTCATCGCTCGACATGGCGAGAGCTCGTAAAAGGCCAATTATTCCCATTTTTACGACTGTAGCACGTACGTTGGCCGGCCGCGCAATGAAAACGACTAACCAAATTACGCGATAAATTTTTATTACCTCAGAGCCCGGACGAGCGATATGAGCAGCGCGAATTCCACCCTTATATCCTAAAATACACGACCAACCGCCAAAAAATCATCAGCTTTTGATAAATGCTCCGACAAGCAGATGCTATTAATCTGAAATAGAATTATTCTTACGACTCGTCTAACAAACGTAGATAAATGAAGGCGAAATGGATGAAAAAAAATACGAATGAATAAGAAACGAAAAAAATACGCCGAATAAGCTTCTTTTTATTTCCACCAGATAGAAAAGAAGAAAAAAAAACATGATTTTAATTTAGCTCTTTTTAGCGTATTTCATTTATCCCAACAAAACGGTGTACCGGTAGTAGAATCGCTTTAATTATTAGTTTTCTTCGACGATAAATTAACGGAATTACTTCTTTTCTTATTTTTTCTCTCGAGGTTTTGTAAAAATAGCGTTGCATAATTGTCTTTTCCTCACCCTCTCCCCTGCGTTTAGGTACTACGATATTTTTTTTCATCCGCTTCTACCAGGTAGGAATTTGTCATTTTCTCATTTTCTCGCATTCTTTTGTGTATGAGCGAACGCGCATTAACCATAGTAATATTACACGTGGAGATAACTTATTAGATTTTTCGCTTTTATCGTCTGATATTGTTGAGGTGTAGTGGTTTTATACGCGCGTATATAATAGTGGATGGGACTTTCATAGTCTCGAGTTGTACGACTTAGGAGCTAACGAAATTTCAATAAAGATTGCAGCATCGCTGCAAAAGGGAACTATTATTACATATTGTTGATAATTTTATACGAAGACCAGCGTAACTATATTAGTGAGTACCTTTCACATCTATTCAAGACACTATGTCTTCTGCCAACACCAGCTACAAACGAGAAGAAAATCTAGAAAATGAAAACTCGCAACCCCATAATGCATCAGAAGCTATGCCTGGGCAAGCAGCGTGGTATCCTTATGACCTATACCATAAATAAGGTCCGCTGTTCTTATATTAGGAGGAGAATTGGGATAATAAAAGTGTCCATCGTAAGCTGCTATTTGATGACGAAATAGGTTACTTACGCGGATGGATTAGGTATGGACACAAACTACTCTGGGTTGAGGATAAAACCAGATGCGTACTTCCCAAAAACTATTACAAGGTGACACAAAGAGTGTACGCGATAGTTATAGTTTAGTTATAGTCTAGTTTTAATTCTGTTTTTGAGTATAGTTTCAATTCTTGTTCAAATTCTTTTTGAAATAGTTTGTTTTCGAGTCACGACATTTTCACTTGTATGGTTGTGCCAATTTATCAGTTGATGTTTCAACTATATGAATTGATGAAATAATGATGTCCGTGTTAATCATCAATTTTCATTTATTATTTTTGTATTTGAAGGTCGTAAGTAATATGCTTCAATTACTTTGTAATAATGGGCTGACCTAGCCAAATATCCTCTCTTCCAACCTTTCTTTAATTTAATATAAATGTATATAAAAATAATACATAAAAATAAAAAAAACGTGATGTTATCTTCTTTTGGTATTTATATATTATTCCCCTTTAAAGGGCTTCCCCCATTAAGTAGGTAAAGTTGGTCCTTGACGCAAATTTCGTCAAAAGTGGTTCCAAATGTTACTTGGGACCTAAAAACATTCCACCTAAATTTTTGACCCCCTACCCCCACCTCTTCTGGAATTATCGCGCATTATATGCTAAAAATTCAATTCGCGATATTTCCAGTAAGAACGAGGGAAAATTTTTGAAATTTTCACAGATCATACGTAGTACATGTATCTTACTACGATAATTTTTTGAGATTTTATGAAATTTTTTCTCATTTTTGGGGTGTTGAAAATTAAACATTTTTTTTTTTTAAATTTTGGGGGTGCCTTTGCTGAATTTTTTTTCATACCTTTGTCATACCCTTAGGTACAACATATAATTTTTTCAAAGTCCCTTAGGGGATGCAACATGCTGAAAAAAAATGAAGTTAGAATAAAAACGTGTATTTTTCAACTACCGCCTGCAACGATAACACTTAAAACCCAGTCATTTTTGGTTCGGACCTGGAAAAAATTACAGGAAAGATGATTTATACCATACATGGGAAGAATGCCTTCCTAAGTAACATTCTGAAAGTTGCTTCCTCTACCCCAGTACCCCACCGGCTAAATGTGCGAGAGGACAAAAACCTGTGAAAAAAGTGATTTTTTGCTTATAGCTTTGAAAGGAGTAGGATCAGGGGTAAATTAGATTAGTAAAAAAATTTTTTTTCGTTCAGTTTCCTATAAGATAAAACCTTCAAACACTTTTCGAAGTGTTTTTATTACGCCCAAAATGGCAGGGGAGGGGGTAAAAATAACCATTTTTGAAAATTTTGTGTTTTTCAATTGGAGAGGAAAAATCAATAAAAACAAAATTATTCTACACTGGATTCTCAATAAAAATAAGTGCTGATGATTCTCGCTAAGCACCAAACACTTTAAGCGAAGAACTTATATTATAGTACAATGAATAAATTATGATTACTTGTAGTTCCATATTTTGATTTTTTTAAATTTTCAACCCCCCAAAAATGAGGAAAAATTTTCATAAAAAATCTCAAAAAATTATCGTACGAACATACATGTACTACGTATGATCTGTGAAAATTTCAAAAATTTTCCCTCGTTCTTACTGGAAATATCGCGAATTGAATTTTTAGCATATAATGCGCGATAATTCCAGAAGAGGTGGGGGTAGGGGGTCAAAAATTTAGGTGGAGTGTTTTTAGGTCCCAAATAACATTTGAAACCACTTTTGACCAAATTTGGGTCAAGGGCCGACTTTACCTACTTAATGGGGGAGGCCCTTTTTGAAATTCTCAACGTAAAATTAATTCCTGGACCGTACTCGAAAAATTTACTTAATTTTTCTTTTAAAACTTAATCACTCTATAAAAATCTATTAGATATGACTTTCGCACCATAATTCCTCGTTGGAAAAATACAAAGCGTGCGAATATTTTTGTCACATAATTTTTTGGATTTTATTTTATTTTAGCAACGTAGCGGATGTTTTTCTGCTTTTTTCCGTATGAAATGTGGTTGTCACTCTTTTCTTTACAACATATATTTCTTCCAAATTTTTCAACCACTTGCTTCTTGAAATAAAGTTGCATATTACAAACTACATTCCAGACAATTGTCATCAACTATGTAGCCTGTTATTCGAAAAAAATCACATCGCCATCGAATTCTCTTCTTCACCATCGAAAGGTCAAAAAAAGACATTAACGCGTAACTCGAACCGAACTCATTCATGAAATGAACCTACATTCAAAACGCGCGTACATTTTCAACCCCCAAGATGGAAAAATTCCTCGGCTATATTTTACCGCGTGTCATTCGTACCGCAACGGACGGGGTGGAAAGCAGATTAACATTTCTTTTGTAAGAGGGTTACAGTCTTGGCTACGACTCCTATGGGAGGACGCGTACACGTCTAATGCTCGCAATTCTCCCGATATAATAACGTACAGCAGTCTAAATTGATTACGAAACTGACGCCGTAATACTTATACGACTGCATGATTCAAAACTCCGCCGAACGAATTACAATCGAAGAAAACAACCCCCTTCGCTGCATCAAAAGAATTCGACCATGAAGTCCTACAGAGAAAGTCTCCTTGTACTTAACGATATTGAAATTATAATCCGTAACTACGAACAATCTTCCCTTCGCGCTCGCCCTTATACTGAAAGTTTCTTTTCAAATTGTTACTCACTGAATAGCGTTTAATCCGCTCCACGATAATGAGCCGTGCGGAAATGAACTTGCGTACCAGTTTCGTGCCACCAGATACCATCAAGTTTTACCACAAATCTCATTCACCGATTGGAAATCTATGGATATCACTGTTTGTGAACTCGAAAAGGTACAAAGACCGAAGATGTTTTGAATTTCCAACTCCAGCATTGAACTAATATGACTATAATTAATTAGATGACTTATGGCTATTAAATAGGGTCTTTTGAAACAATGAGAAATGTTCGGAAGTAATGAAATTGTTAATTGCTATTTTATTCTGACAGTAATGCAGTAGATTCATTTTTAATTAAATTTCGCAATTCATCATAATTTTTTATTACATTGCTTAACGCTATCTAGTTCTTTGCAATTCAACTGAAAAGATATACACTAGAAGCGAAGAAAGAAAAGCTTTCTCAACAAACATACGTTCCTAAATTTGAACCTGGAGAACTAAAAATTCGAATAACATAATCTAGATAGCGTTACGAGCATCAAGAATTATTCTAAGTTGAGAGGAATTCAACAATGAATTTTCTGTTTCAATGCCAATGCCAGTTTCGATCGAAATTTTTTCAAATAATAAAATGAAATAAACTGAAATGAATGAAACTTGGGGCACTACAGATGCGAAGAATTTGACAAAATTAATTTTATACCTTGATGCTAATTTCGGTCAAGCTATTTAAAAAATAAATTTGATTAGTGAAAAATTCTAAAAATTTAAAGCGAAAAATCCAAAAAATTCCTATAAAAATAAAATGTATGTTTCGATAAAACGTCATATCGATACCGCTTCTTATGTATTTAATTATAGAGCTAAAAAAAAAAATTGAAAATTCGCTCAAAGTTAAGACTGCGCTACTTGCTTTTTTAAGATTGTAATGTTGTCAAACATCTGAACCAACACATTTTTTTCAACGGAGTTTTACGACAAAAACTCAAACATAGTAAAAATTTTAACGCTCCCTATAAGATGGCGCCACGATATCCTTATTCATGTGAAATTGTGAATAAACAATTCTTCAATAAAAAATACTATTTTTTTCCCAAATACGAGAATGTATAACGAATGAAAAATTAAATTCTCATCGGAATAAGTTTTTCCATTTTTTTTTTTCACCGAACAGTTTTCGAAATACAAGATAAAAGGGCATAGTTAAGATTCAACTTTTGCACATACATCGGCATTTATCGTATTTTTTTCTTTTTGGCATTATATTTCAATTTTTTGTTGTTACACAGAATACATAACATACATTTTGCCTTTTTGATTACTTGAGTTTTTGTAAAGATTTTGTACGCATATTTCTTATAAATTGTGCATATTTCTTTTGATTTGCCCCTTTTGCTTTCTTGTTAATTTTTTACTTTTCCAATTATTTTCAGCGTGTGATTTTTTGCAATCGTTAATGTCTCGATTTTTTTTTGAATTCCATATTTTTCGTTTTTTTTTTTTTTTTTTTTTGATTTTATGGGTTTTTCGAAATGTTAAAATTTTTATAATTACTTTTTTTCGAGTATTAATTTTTTTCGTCTTTTCTGTTCTTAGGATTGAAAATGAGAATATGAGGATTATAGACTGATATGGATTGTAGTATTGGAAGAATAAATAAGCAGAATCATTTCCAACACAGTTGAAAGCTAATGTTTCAAGTTCTCCAGCTTATGCAACACTTCTACTGATTTTTTCTTGAATATAGTTTCTGTTTTTTTTTTTTTTGTAATTCGCAAATTTTATAAAAACGTATTATGCAGGTACATTATCTATTCGTTAGATGAAATCTGACTTTCAAAATAATTCTAAAAGAAATTTAACGTAGTACAATCAAAAATATACGAACAGAACATTATTAATTGATGAATTAATGAATGAAATAAAAGTAAAATTGAATTGAAAATTCACAAAGTGTGATCAAAGTCAGGAGGCAGTTCAAGTCGTAAAGTGTGCACGTTAGGTTACTGAGATGATTTCACATGAGGGATTTATTAATATTTAGCTTTTTCTGCTCAAGCTAATCAGACTGCCAAGTTGCTACTTCGAATGGTGCGTAATAATTCGAATGAGTGTCGCACACTTTTTTTGTGAAATTATAAGTCGGTGTAATTTTGTAACATTCATTTTAAGCACCCGTGGGTAGACAAAATTATAACACAAAACTTCCTTCGGTGTAAAAACCCATTCTTGTATTTTTTAGTTCGGAGAAAATTTTTTACGACAGTTTTGGAAAAATGTAAGAAATCAAATGCAAATTATTATCTTCTGTAATTTTGTATCAAAGAATGCGAATCAACTTTTTAGTGCTGTTTTTAATAAAAACAACGTATATTATGGACCATATAATTTGAGAAAGAGAAGTTGGGAAGAGGGGTCATGAAACCTAGGCGTTATTGCCAAATGCCCACTTTTTTTTTTACATTTACTCTTGTACTTTAAAGAAGTGGGTAAAAAAAATAATTCAAAATTTGGTCACATGTTGTTCATATGACGGTCTAGGAGTTCTTCATTCCCATCTTTAAATCGACCAACAATGATGGTCTACTCAAATCTCGTATGAAATACAGGGAAATGAGAACACGAACATATTCAAATTTTAGCCTTAATGGCCACATTAACTCTCTCGGTGCAAGTACAAGTATCAGATCCTACCCCAAATTAAGACAGCAACTAGACATCCACTGCCCAGATGGCAACAAAAAGCACATCCGGTAAGGACAGAGCCCGCTTGACGCCGCTGCCACTATAGTGCGTATAGCAGTAGCCACGTACCCAGACAACCATCACAAACCGAAGAATGTACCATAGTTCCACCTAAATGAGCAAGTAATCTTCCCTTTAATATTTAGCTGAGGACGAAGCCTAGCTCGAACACCTCATCTCCACAGCCGAGCAACCGAGAGAGAAAACATGAGAAAGTGAAGGAATGTAAGCGTGTTTTTTTCATCAATTTGCATTATCTAACTTGTCTTCTGTTTCAGTACAAGAGAGAACCGAAAAAATATAGTTTGTTCAATTTACTCATATTGTTTTTTTTATATACGTTTCTAATTTGCTCATCAGTTTTTTTTTTTTTTTTTTTTTTTTTTTTTACTGTTGATCTTAAGAGCAAATGCAAGAAATCGCAATTATACAAGGGCAAAACCTCCAACTGCGTCTGCCAGTCATCTAATAGATTAGTTAGTGAGCTTTAGGTTCAGGCTTTATCAAAGATTCGGTTGAGTATGACCCCTCTCTCCTACCCCAACTACTCATTCCACAGAAAAGTGATTTGTGTCATGAAACCCATCTGCCTTCCCCCTAAAAATGTTCACGTGCCTCCATTAAAAACTTACTGCCAAGTGCTAACAATTTGCATTACATTTCTCAACTTCGAAATTTTAGTTTTTATACCCGCCACTTTTTCGAGTATCCAACCACTAAGACTTGGAATAATAATCTCATATTTCCCAGAAAAACTTGTAATACATGAATACTTACAATATTAGGAAATTCCAAATTTATATTTTCATTACTCAGTAACCGCACGCGGTCATACTTTCCATACGACATATGCAAAAAATGGTTAATTATAAGGAAAATGAGGAATTCCCAACGGCTAAAAGTAGTTGTTCGTGGTTAAAATAAGACTTTTCATAGAAAAGACGAAGAAAAAATATTCAACATTTTTTTTTTTTTACATTTTGATAATCAATTCTTTTAGTTCAACGATCAGTCTTCATGACTTCGCTGCCTTTAATCAGTGATTTATAAATTTCCTGTGCTTTTATTTGTTAGCTTTTTTATTTACAATTAATTTTTAATATTGATAATAATTTTCCTGCGATCATATTTTACTTCTTCTGTTATTAATTCCAATTTTAATTATTTTGCATTTGCGTCGAAAAAAAAAATGATGCTTATTTAAGGCACATCTAGGATGATTTTATTCCATCTACTCGTGATAAATCGAATTCACATTACTTTCTTCATTAATTGTCAAGCTAAGTTTTTCATTTTTCGTTTTATGGTTGACTAAAAGGTCTATAGAAGAATGCATTGCCTAGCCAACGTATTCCAAGAACAAAACAATCGTAGTTCTTGGAGTTCGGTGAAAAGAAAAATACGAAAAAATGTAACAACTGAATATCTTCATCACAACACCAAGTAGAAGTGAAAAAGGCCAACTTCGGGAGCTAAACTCGTTATTGAGTTATTTTCATTATTTACAAAGAAAGTTATTGTACGCCACTAAATATTTAATAATATCGTTAACGCCAGCATCAAGTGTACATAATATTATCATCCTAACCGTCCTTGTGAAATGCAAGCTATATACGAAATAATTATGCATACATGAACTCACCTTAAATTTCCAGCTAGTGATGAACGTCTTGAACGAATTGCTACGCCAAGAAATGAAAAACCTCGATTTGTTCTAACAAAAGTTTAGAAAAGGAATGAACAACAAAAAGCGGTCATCTTCGCAGATGATGTAAACAAACTAAAATTAAAGGTAAAAATAAGAAACACGCTGGACCAGCAGCCGATGATGTTTCCTTAAGAGGTGGGAGGCATCAAAAAACATAAAAGAACGAATCATGGTGACTTCTATTCTTATAATTCAATTCAAAAGAGGAGGTTTTTGAAAAACTAACGTAATATAAAACAGTCTTTCCAGGAAAGCCAAAGATATGTATGATGAAAAGAATAATAAACAGGCGCCAGCGAGAAATAGATAAAGAAAAGTACAGACTATAAAAATTAAAAAGCTAGCTCGATGGCGACTGTGACACTAGATGAATAAGGGAAGACAGGTGAACAGAAGAGATAAAACAGAAAATGCTTAAATAAAACATCACGCACATTACTTAAACAGTAGATGTGAACAACCAAATGACTTTTTCTTTCATTATTTACTGTAAGATATGTAAAAATTTTCCGTATGGAAGAAATTATCCTTCGTTGGACATAATTGTGAGGAATTACACAAATTTCACTTTTCATGTTGAAATAATAATTTTTTTCAATTTCATGTTTTTTTTTCCGTTTAAAATGTTTATTACTTGTATTAGATATTATTTTTATTCAAGTACAATCAAATTTCGCATGCTATAAGCTTGATTTTACTTTATTTTTCAATTTCTATGGATGGTAAATAAATAAATAAATAAATAGAAATTATTGATAACTGTTACCCTAACACGCTTACCGCCACCCGGAAATTTTCCAGTAGTGGAAATACCACTTCCAAATGCGCATTTTGTAACGACGCGTACCGTTTTTTTAAGTACACGTAGTTCACGATGGTAAAAGAGCAACGTCGCGTTATTCAAGACCAGAGACTTTGTTTCTTTTGCTTATGTACTAAATGTTCGCTAAATCAATGCCTGATTAAGAATACACCTTGCGCGCATTGTAGACAGACTGGACACTCATACATGCATAACGAACAAAACGGAGCCATAGAGTATTTATAATGACTGGTCTATGTTCTAATTGGTCATACCTCACGCCTGTAACAACCAATCAGCAAGTTAGAATGTGGTAAATTTACCTCGACTAACTCGTAAAATAAAAACACAAATCAGCTGATGATTCAAATCACAAACGAATTTTAGTCGTTCAATGAAAACTGAACGATATTATTTAGGAAGGTAGAAATGAAACTACCTACATTTTATCACATTCTAGCATTATGATTGGTCATTACGCGCCTAACATATGACCAATTAGAACATAGACCAGTCAATATAAATACTCTGTACTGTCTGTCCAATATAGCTTGAGACTTTTTGACAGCGCAAAGTTAGGCAACAATTCATACATGGTTACTCAAAATGTGGATTGTATTACAAAGTAGGTAAATATGTTATTACCCATTAGCTCATCGAAGTTAGCAGGAAACATATTCACAGAATTTTTTATGTGCTTTACTATTTCGACGATTCGATCAGCATTCTCAATTTGAACACATTTAGAGTAGTAATGAAATCGTGAAAATTGTCGCGCTTTTTGCCTAACTTTGCGCTGTCAAAAAGTTTCAAGCTATATTAGACAGACAGTATACAGTATTTTGTCCAGCGAGGTTCGCATTACCCTAACAAACACGGAAAAAATTATGCAAAGGACATTTTCTGCATACGCCATATATTACAAGCAACATGGAAACTTCCCCACCTGTTAGTACAATGGAGAAAGTTCTCCCTAAACGACTCAGGTATGAAGACCCTGATTTATTCAACGAAACCCGACAAAACATCGACTTGTTAATTGGTAATAATTTCCAATATACCATCTACACTAGACACCTTAATTTTATAAATTAAAGGGTGATTTTACGCCAATCGATATTTGGTTGGATACCTACTGTAATAGGGTAGAATAAAAATTTCGCCATACTGTACAACTCTTTGACTAACGCCACAAAATTTAAACAAATTCTCGGAATTACAATTCATATTTCGAAATAAATTGAAATATCTGGAAAACATCAAAATGGAGATTTGGTGAATTTAACTATTCCATCACGCCATCTTTGAAATGTTATCTCAAACAATTTGCGGCAAAGTATCGGATATAAAAGGAACTTCAAATTTAGGGAAGGGATCAGAATTTTACAAGAGTATAATGGTGTTAAACGTGCCTTAACAAATATTTGTGAGTTTATAACGTGAATAAAGTTTGGAAATCAGAACCGTTTTAATTTTTGGCGCCCAACGTGGGGCACCTCATGTTCACCCTGATGAACCCGAGTTGGTGTGGCCTCTTTATGGGCATCCATGCGCCCTACGTGCCTGCTAGTTTTTTCGACAGCACGTTTTTCGATTCCAAGTAGGTTGAAGAAGGGAAAAAAATTGTACATAATTTTAATATGATATTTTAGCTGTTTAAATTAATCGATATTAACAACGAAATGAACACTGTGTGTTCAGAAATTAACCTAGATGCTATACCTTTCGAAAATCTCTGGATTCTCGATAACCTGGGAATACAATCTTGCGAGTTGGAAGAGAGCGATGATTTTGTATCACAAAATTTTTGAAGCATTATACAATTTGAAGATATTTGATTTATTCTGAGGTAGCTTTGGAAACAATCAAACCCTCACACACAGTCGAATTTTTGAATGTATATGTAGAGATTAACATCGCTTATGCTATGGTCTACGCCACACTTACTCGCCGAGTACGATAAACTGCTAACATATTAATTATCTCAAAGCATTATTGAAAATGCACCGAAAAACACATTTTTAAACGCATTACCAATCTCACCACGCACTCTTAGAAACGAATAAAATAAGGGACGTTTATGATGCATCGGCAAAAACGAAATTGGGGTCGACTATCGAAAACTATCGATAGTGGGCATCTCTAGTTCGTCTAATCTCTCTGAATTATCAGTTTTTTGCATACGACAGCAGTTAAACACTTTCATCCAGGTACGTTAGAAGGAATGACAGAAATCATCCAACATCTTTATTTCAAAATTCCTGAACATACGTATTTTTGCAAGCAAGAAAATGAAGGGCATCACGGGACAACGCTCGAATCATCATAATTTGTAATGAAATATTTAGCGCTATCTATTTTGTTCAAATTCAACTTGAACGGTATCTGCATTATAAAAAGAAATACAATTACGTATGAAAACAAAGAGAAAAACATTTCATCAGAGAATATACCTCAAAAATTCTAACATTTGGCACTAAGGTTTCGAACACGATAAAACAGATAGCGTTATGAGTACGATAAATGAATTTCAAGGAAATTCTAAAAGAAATTTGTATTTTGATGATAGTTTTGTTCAAGGTAGGTACCTATTGGGGAAAAAATTTAAATAAAAATATCAAGGATTTAGTCCCTAAATCTAAGTGACCGTATGTTTTCGGCAAGTGAAATTCAATTATTTAATAATGATGAATTCATCGGTATATGTATAAAAGCTATGATAGAAGAGAATGAATTCTTAAGAGTCAGCCATGTTGAAGATGTTGATGTGGATATGTCACCAGACAATCCTAGAAAGCAATGATTTAAAAGACTACCAGCTACGGGTAGAAGAGTACAACTTTTCTAAAAACATATAATCAGTTACTTGTGTGTTGCTGGTTTCAAAATACGATATCTTCTCAATACTACCTCAGTTAACATAGGAAATGAAACCAGAAACTTTCATCTGAAATGATGGGTGACATATTCGGGAGAAGGCGTTGGTTTCAGTTTCTTAATACTCTGTACATACATTATTATGTAAAACTAAGAACTAATTCTATAGAAGCTAGTTTCATTAAACATTGGCACACAATGCTGCTATGAACGGATGAATGAATATGACTTCGTTATTCTTTAAAATTACGTCTGATTATTTACATTGAGAGGTGCGAAACCATACGATAGTTTTGTGATCTTTTTTGCCATGATTTATATCTAAATGAAAATTTTCTTGAAGTACATCGATACCTTAAAGCATAGACACACTATGTCCACTTTTTTTCGAAAAAGGGTTTATTGGTATCACTGGATTCTTCTTGAGAAGGAGAATTCAGTGCTGGAAACTATTATGTCCATTTCAGGATTATTTTACTTTTAAATTGCCAAAAATCAAAACTTCTATGTCCTAACAATTCCGTGATTCAAGAGCACAATTCCATCATGTCCACAATCTCGTAATTATCAAGCACAGAACCACTATGTCCAGGACATAGTGGTATTGTGCACGAATTATTGTGTCATCTATCGTTATTATTGCATCATCTATCTTGGAAATATAACATATTCAAAGGTCACGCATTCTACGTATAAACGAATACGGTTGAATTGTGAGGGAATATTTACATCACACAGTCAAACTCCATACTTGGGAGGGAAATTGCGAGTCTGACAAAGCATTTGCAACATGGTTGCTCACGTAAATTTGGGTAAGGTATTCCTAAACTAGCCTTCCATTTCAACTCATAACGAGATTATATCAATTTTATAGGAATTCATATTTGTGTAATAAGCAGACAGATGATTAAGAACGAGATGCCCATATAATTAGCAGGCACATCAAAAGATTTAAAATGAAAGAGATGGGGGCCAATATCCAGCATACTGAGAAGTATTAGCCGAGCTTAAGCAAACAAGTAATGTGCAACCAACTAGCTCACCTAAAAGGGATTTTACATCCTACTATATAACACAATCACTCTAATCAAAACTGAATCCCACCATCGAAATAAATACTTTTCTCTTGATTTACGTCACAGCGAAATAATTTATGGTTTCAAGCTTGGGGAAAAAATTCATAATCTTTCGTTAAAAACTCTGTTATTTTATCGCCTGTACAGTAATTTTTCACAGAACACCGTCTGCAAAAGTAAATTAAAAGGTTTCAATACGAATTCGAATAAACCGCCAGCACTAAGGAAAGAAAAAAACCCCTTAAACGCAATTGTCTAATTTATTTTTTTTTTCTCGGTATTTAAAATAAATTCCTAGTCTAAAATATTTTCCTTTTTTTTTGACGACGAAAGAGAAAAAAATGTATATTTAATGGAATCTGCTGGAGTGTAACACCGAACAAATGAAATGGAAAGAACATTTTAATAACTGAAATAATATTTACGTCTTTTTAAAAGCATTTTGTTTCTTTTCCCTTTTTTTCTCTTCTACTTCGGGAGTAATTGTTTGGCACGTTATTACGGAGCTTTTTCGGCGACGACCCGATGTTAAAATTTTTTTAAACACTCGTCGAATCGATCGAAGAAATTACTACAACCAAGTAACATCGCAAATATTCGCTATCGATAAAATATATTATACGTGATATTTACGATAACAACGTCGCATATCCTTTAAGCCCTTTGAACGAGGTTTTGTTTCCATTCCGACGGTGTAAATATGGAATCATAGATACGTACAAAAGCAGATCTACGCATCGCCGATATCCGTGCTGAAAAAATGATTACGAAATCGCGCAATGATTTGTAAGTTAGGTACGATACGTCCGAATCATATTTACGTATCATTGAGCAATTTTCAAAACAAATATTCGCATCGAAGGTACAGACGAGCGATATTGGTTGAATTTCGGTCACTTCTAGTCGTATTTACTATTCTACATATCACGCAGAATAAGTATGCGCGTTTATAAATCAATTTGCTGGTTGACGTTATAACCCGTAACACAGATGCAAAAGACAGATAAAAGTACCCGGTGCCCTGTACCTTTGCGTGGGTTTGGTTGGCGAGGGTCGCAGGGGTATTAAATTACTCGCATTGCTGTATGCTGCTTAATGTCGCAAAATAACAGTAATGGCGTAAATGATTTTTGTTTCAAACGTAACTCCTTCCTGAAATAATAATGATCAGGCTTCAAACATTCATTCGGCTTAAAAATAACTTTTTAAGAAAGGAAAAAATGAATGAGAATTTCTCAACAAAACAAGAATTTTCTATCATTAGTCGCCTAGTTATTATTCATCCAGTGAATTGGAAACCTTTTGCGAAAACTTATAACCAATTTATATGGCTTCTAAACCTTAGATCTCTCAAAGAATCAATACATTGAAAAGCCAAAAGTTGAAAAAAAATCACTGAATTCGCGATATGTTTTTCATCATTTTTTACAATTTCTTCATAAAAATTATTTCATAATCAAGGAAAACTAACACGGAGACTGGTTTTCATTAAGAAAGAACCGAAGAAATTCGGCTTACGTAGTTTGCTATGTAGACTAAAGAGTAAAATTTACGGCCTTCCCCGACACAAAAAAATTAATAAAAAAATTTGTAAATGTGGACATTGTGATTCGTATATTTGGTTGTTCACTCTTGGCTGCTTAATTTATATAATCGAACATCAGGGTTTTTGTGAATGAAAACTGTCGATTATTTAAATTCAATCAGCTTTCCTTTTAGAATCAGTTTTAAAGCAATTCTCTGAATCTACTAAAGGAACTTCTCTCGAAGCTGTAGACATAAAACTCACGAAATTAACAGCAACGACCAGATTCGCATAAGCCACAAGAGCACGCCAATATGCAGAAAGTACTGAGTAGTATTCTCAAATGTGGGCTAACCTACCCTTCTCCCTTTTTGACGTCTTTAACACCAACCCAAAGCTCTTTTATTGCAAATCTTTCGAAAATTTCATACTGCATATAAACTATTAGCAGCACACGGCAACCAAATTAAATACGGGAAAGGTTTACTTTCGACATCTATTCTTACTTTCGTACAAAATAACTAATGTTCTCTAAGTTACACTTTTTTTTCTTCCACACATATTGTAACTATGTCTTAAATAACTAATCGTATGTTGATATGGTCTACAATATCGACTATATTATCATAAATTTATTTCTCTTGCTGTCTCCTGCACATTTACTTGCGTTTTATACATTCCTGTATTAGGGGAGACTGGGGTAATATTAACCATGCGGAGATCTCAGCTCCTATGATAACTAGCACGGGCCACTATGGTTCTTAGGAATTAAATACCATACCTACTAAGTTAACCTATCAAAAAAAAAATCGGCCGGAAAGTCCGGTGTAGAAATCCAAAAAACGATTTTTTCAAATCTCGTAGCTATTTTCCACTACTGAAACCCTAAAATCTGAGGAAAAAAGTTATCGCGCGATTTTGATGAAATTTTTATCTAAAATAGCCGAAAGGGTCTGCTTCCCAAATTTTCAAGAAGCAGAAGTGTAAGTGTGATACAAAAAATTCTAGAATTTTTCAAGTGAATAATTTCGCGATTTGAAAATTTCGGGGAATATTAACCAATAGATAAAAATGGATCGTGGGTATGTTTCGAAAGGAGTACGGAAGAAACACGACGGAGAGACGTATCAGAAAGCATTCAAAGACATAAAAGAAAGTAAATTAATTTCAATAGATGATTACCGGTCCGAAAACTTCCAAAATAACAGTATTTTACTCATTTTTGGTGCAGGTATTGAAAAATGGTACAAGCCTTAGGGGCGCGGAAATGAAGCAAAAAAACAGAAAAATGAAGCGGTTAAGCTATGCTAAGCAGTTGACGTGAATATTGATGTAATTGGGTATGGTATCGAAGCTCTGAAAAATTTCAGACTTACTTATCAAACTATAAAATTACAGTTTTTGATGGTGCTGATCGAGAGGGCGCATTATAATGTAGATGTTGGAAACACACCATCTCTAACGATCACTCGTACATGTTTTTTTCATAGTTGGGTTATTTTTACCCTTTCTTACTCCAGTATCGCTGGCTTCTAACACTTTCTCACTTTCTTCATGTGACTTGCTGTTTGCCTATCATGTCCTAGTAAACTCTATTTGTATAAAATCATCAGTATCAATTATAATTTAATTACTTATGAGTTCAGAATAAACTTTCCAAACCATGTATCATCGTGTCATTCCACAATTCTTCATAAAAATGACAAAATATGCTGTGACGTAATTTTACGTTACTCACAAATGGGGGGTGGGGGAGAGGGGCTCGCACCTTTTCGGCGGTACCAGGGTATTTTGACACAACAGATAAATCGGCTCGGGTGAAAGACAGAGGTGGTGTTTAAATACTTACTGGAAAGTTGTTGTTGAATTCAAGATTTAACAAAACAGCTTCCATGTTGAAAACTTAAATTTGAAATTCAAACAATATATGAGGGGTCTAGAATCAAAACTCACACTTTTCCCAGAGCATATTTTTCAGGAATCGCGAAATTCTGTGGCGCGGCAACGTGTGAGCGTCTGAAACTAGCGATGATTTTATTTAGTAGTTTGGAGGTATATTCATCGATTTAAGGTGGTTGGAACATGTGACACCCCATAGGAGCGTTAATATTGATGATTGAAAATGGTAACTGTGAACTCCAATTGATTGATGAAATATTCTTTAAATTTTGGGTTCGTGATCGAAGCAGTAGATACACTAGACATCAAAAAATATTTATTTGTCCGAAAAACAGAAAAAATCAACTTATTTTATCTACATAATGGAGGTGACATTTTTATCTTTATTATTAGTTTTTACGGTAATTTAAAGTTTTAAACTCAAAAAACTCGAATAATCATTCAAACAATCAGACACACATGTTACACATGTTACGCTACATGGATGCATCGGTGATAACAAAAGTTTGTACGGAAACTCACAGTTGCCAATGGCAAGTGTGACCTTTGACTCCAACCTCATACTTTGAACAGTGATACAGAGCCGAATTGAACGTTTATCGAATTTTAGTTAATGTAGGGTTATAGAGGGCGCTTTCGTCAATCCAAAACCGTATCAAACTCATTTTAGCTATTTTTGGCAAGTGTGAGTTTTGATTCTAGACTTGAAAAAAAAATTTCAAATATTGTTCATGATTGAAAAAAAGTTATAAAAACATTACAAACTTAAATTTTGAAGTTATAAAAACAAACTGATAATCTGCTAATAAAAACAGGATCTTGCGTCGCGCGCTCGTGCCACTATAACCAGCATAATATTTTTGCATCGAAGGGACGTATCGTCGCTCAGCTACGTTCTCTTCGCTACGCTCCAGTATAACCGCTCACTTAACCTCGAGCTCACCGCGCTACAAACTGATGTTCAAACGCGGAGCACAACGCGTTTTATAAATGCGTCGAGAAACCCGATGGGAGAGATACCTACTTTCCACTTCTACAACGCGCACGCCGTTAGATGAACACGTTATCTGAATGGAGCTACGTATCGCAGGAGAAACTTTTGCGTTCGAAATCATTAAAGGAAAAAAAACACGTTACAATACTTCACCGTGATAGAGAACGAGGTATCCTAACGAACAAAGGATGGTAAGTTGAAAAATTAAAAAACTCGTAAAATCGAAGTATTTTCTTGAAAGGGAGGGAGGAAGGATGGAGAAAGAGAGATAAAAAGAGAAAATTGCACAACTTCAAAAAACGATAAACTCTGAATATAAACGCGTATATCACAAATACAGTAGAATACATGTACACTTGTTCGCATAACTGATAAATAACGAAAGATACAAAATCCGTGTAAAATTTTCGCGGAACAATGGTCACAAAACTATGGTTAAATCCACGTACCAATCACTGGCGAGAAACTGACAAGCGAAATCAAATTTTTTCCGAATATCCGTAAACGATGAACATCCTGTATACAGGAAATTGAGAAACTTCCATTTCGATCAATTTACAAGAGATTTTGACGCGTCGTTTATGATTCCTTCCTCTTTTTCGTTAACTTTTTTTCCTCCTTTCGCAAAACGTGTAATCAACAAATTACATCCGCGTTTTTTTCCTCTCTCTATTTTTCGAGACATCTAAAATAAAAGAGTACAGTAGATATTTTTCACGACGACAAAACGCCGTCCAAGTTACCAAACGAAGCACTAAAACGTTAGTGAAATATTAAAAGTACTTTCACTTTGTTCTTTACTTTTTCGTCGAATTCATGTTTTATTGAAAAATAAATTACACTATGAATGAAAAAATTTCGCGTTTAATGATAAACGATGATGAGACTTCGCAGCCTAATTATTAAAATATTTTCGAGATGACTTTTCGATGATGATTCGATTATGCCTTCGCCTCGGTGGGCGTGAATTGCGAATCAAAGAAAGAATTCCCCGAATTAGGCTTCTTTGAAATTATCACCAGAAGCAAATTGTCATTTGAGAGGCGTTCCTCCAGTTGTTTTCTTTGTATCATGCAACTGTTAAATGGGCTGTACACACGAACGTCCGAAGTACCCAAAAAAAGAGGGAGGAAAACAGGCCTGAACGTCCGAGGTTTAGAGGCCTCTACGTCTGAAATTCATGTATCCGAACGTTCGCAGAGGAAAACAATGGAATTTGTTTGATGAGGGTAAAATGTTTAAATGTGGAGTGCGATGTTGCCAAATCGAAGAGCAATTTCTTCGCATTTAAAAAATCGATTTTAAATGATTTTACAAGAGATTTTCTCGCTGATTGTACCCGAATCACTTGAACGCATGGCATAATAAAATTATACCACATAATCTGCAAAATCATGCTGATATTCATTGGGAGCAATTTCTATCAGTTCATGAAAAAAATCTGCAATTTCATCTGATGATAGAGAAGATAGTCCAAAAAAATATTTCTTTCATTTTCCAATTCCTAGATTTTAACCTATTTCATCTTTAGTGCAGAGCTAAACTCTATATGGCAACGTTGCTTCGTTTTCCTTTGGATATTAGACCTGTCATCTACCTACTATTGTTTCCATCATCGGATGTTCAGGCCTATAAATTGCGGACTTTTGGGTATATAAATCGCGAACGTTCATGTCCATCAGATTCCATTGTTCTCACAGGGATTCGAACGTTCAGGATAACACCGGTTAAATGTAATGTGAAAATTTTCAAAAAGGAAAGTATAACTCTATAAGAGTAATTACCAACATTCCGATGAAATAGGCTGATTCATCGAACTCAATTACTATACGAAGTAGAAAAACCAAAATGAGAAATTTCATTCGAACGAATTTACAACGATAAACACCGACTCAAACGATCGCTAGCGTTTGTCGACGAAATTCCATCAAAGTAAAAACATTTTGTAAGAAAACTCGTCACATCTAAAATGGTAACCGCAAAGAAAAACAATTTACAAACTATGCCCTACACAAACAATCCGTAGGTGCTGGATACATTCGCCGTACAAACGTGTAACCGCACTTTGAAAGCTTGTATAGGTAATTTATCGACTAGCTAAATTTATTCGTTCGTTCGACAAATGAAAATGTCTGTAAGGAAGGAGGAGATAAGCAGCATTTTCTAGAAAATAAAATCGCGTTTTTTCTCCGGCCTGCGATGTTTTTTTCAACAGAAACTTAGGATTTTAAAACAAAGACGTCATTCTAATTCAACAACGTCGACTGTTAAGCGTTGGCGTGAAGAAGCGTATCGATAAAACAGCCGCCTGTACAAAAATCGTCCACGAAGCAGGGCGACCGAAAGTCTTAAGAATGAATATGAAATGGAAAACTACTTTCTCGGCTTTTTTCGTATTCGTCGGGAAGCAGCGAGAAGTAAGTATTTTCGATAAATAGGTAATACGAAGTCAAATAAAATACTACCTCTTATCTGTTTAATATTTCCGTGTCATTTCACAAGTTGATTCTGCAGCAAACCTTTTACCGCGTTCGATTTTCATTTCTTTCCATTACCGCGCCGAGTCTAGGCGTTATCGAAGCCGGCAGGCGTTTAAGAGTTACAATGCATTCATCAGGTTATCACTGATTCATCGAAGAAGTTTAAGCGAAAGCGAAGCAAAAAATATATTTTTCGGTGAAAAAGCAGATTATCGATAAGGTGTCATCGGTGTTGAGTATTTCTTTTTTTCTTTTTTTTTCTCGATAAATTGTTAAATGGTTTAAAAGGAAATTTTATAAGCCGACCCTAAAGCGGTATCAATTTGCGTGGGGTATTCATAATGCGTTTGTAGATCTCAAAGAACAGAATTTTTCTTCTTTGATGGATGTTTTTTAGACGAATTTTTAAAGAAAAATTAACCTATTGCAGTCTATTCGATTTAGGAAAAAGAAGGAACATCACGTTATCACGTCTCACACAATTTTTAGTTAAATGACCCACAGGGTAGTTCAACACTAGACTTAATTCTTTGAATTTCAACTCTATAATCTCGAGTATGTAAGGTAAACTACCAATAATGGATCTCCTACCAATTACGGATCAAAACTTTAACTGGCTCTAGCTCGGCACCATGTCATCCGATCTAGTCGAACTTGGTCTCATTCGAAAGAGGAGTGTTTAATCTATGAATACATGCTATCATTTATTCGTTTAGGTGATATTGGTCGTCTATGCCGCGTTCGGAAGCCGAACACTTGTTTTTTGCATGTTTTGCAGTGTGGTTTTGAAATACGTGATTTTCAGTTATCAATATTTCGCCAAAAATTGGTGTAATTTGAAAAACTTTGTATTCATTTTGTTTGTTATAGTGTACAGAATCTGAATCGAGTGGAATTTTTTAATTTTGAAAACTTTTGTACGGCTAATAGCCAATGAAAGATAAGTAAGTAAATTTGCATTTTTTCTCCGCTGGCTCGAAATTTTTATCGAAAATATACCGCCTGCTAGACCAGTTCTTCTTGTGCTAAATGGTCATTCTACTCACGTTTCGTACGTGCAGTTAGAGTACTGCACTCCACTCCAGGAGCAGATTGAGAGAGCTCTGAGGTGAAAAGAAAATACATTTTCATCTCAAATCGAATTTCTGAGAGCCTTCAATTAACGAATTTTTCTAAAATTTGATATGGACTATAGATTTTTTGTTTTCACTATAACTAATCGGTAATTCACTTTAGAAACGAATAAAAAAGAAATCGGTTCGGTATCAGCAATATTCGCGGAGAAAACTCCAAAACCCTTCAAGATCGTACTTTTCACCCTGGATGATGTTATATCAAATCCTAACTCACATATGATTTCTGGCCTCAGCACTGAGTGAGGATATAAAGGAATTAATACAATTATCTGCAATTCTGAACATTCCTTCCATCAAAAACTCAGCTCCACTAATATAGTATAGCTGTTTACTCGAACGTTTTATTTCCTCCCTCTTTCGTTCCATACACAACGCTGCGACGAAGATAAATGAAACGTATCGCCATTCGAGACGCGGCTATTAGAGTAGCGAATCGCAAGGTAAAATGAAACTG